>APFE031039845.1:8358-18491 GCA_000404065.3 Pinus taeda
CTATCACATCAGGTTGCTCATGCACTTTACCAGGGTGTGGATGATGAACCTCCCATTTTTCATATGTAGGAACATAGAGAGGATGAACACCTTCATGCAACATAAGACCCCTCAGCAGCAACTTAACAATGTTTATCACTTTTCTCTTATCCTGATTTTGGTGGATCATTAGTTGGGATTGCAAGGCATTACTTGGGAGGACTTCATCTCCCGTGACCTCTTCAGCACTTCACAGGTACTATTAGAGGCAGAGCATGAGATAGGTGGTCCTTCTCATCAGTATCAACGCCATGAGACCACTACTATTCCAGTATTCGTTACATATCAGAGAGGCAGTAGGCACTTGTTTGCAGCAACAAAGCGAATGTTATCTCCAACTGGGGTGGAAGGGGCCTCGCTTCCAGTATCGACGACACAGGTACAGGACAAGGGCAAGAAGCCCATGCATGATGAGGGGCCATCAGGTGAACAAGAGGCCAACTTCATCCTCATCCAGGATGATGATGCAGATGTGGAGACTGCCAGACTTGGGATGACCATTCAGGAGTAGAAAATAGAGATCTGAGACTTGTCACTCAATTTGGAGAGGGCCAAATGGATTATCAGGTATTTGGAGCAGAGGAACAAGCAGCTTGAGGACCAGAATGAGATCATGGAGCTGCAAAGCATCCGTGAGAATCACCAAGCTGCCCAGCATAGGAGGATCGAGCTCACTCCTTAGAGAAAGAGATTAACAATGACCGTGAGTCCTGGCTAGAGCGGATCAACATCCACTTTGAGAGACTGCTGGAGAAGGCCGACAGAGACAAAACCATACTAAGGCGGATGGTTTATCATTACAGGGCACGGAACATGAGTTCGAAGGCTCAGATAAGGAGCTTGAAGGCAAAATTGAGCAAAGCAACAAAGAGGCGAAAGAGGAAAAAAGAGCAAGATCGGCTTCGAATCTTGGCTAAAGCCTCTGTGGCCCAGCATAGTGCCTCTTAGAGAACCTCCAACCCAAATTTCAAGAAATTTGGGGAAATTTTGGTGATAAAACAAGTTTTTTCTCCCTGTGGTGCGGCACTTAGGATTGGGAGCTCCAAATTGGAATGGCTTGCATTTTTGGATTCAACATGCAAAATCATGACTACTGGTGCTTGGACAAGAAATTTGGGCATGATTTGAGTCTCCAAGAGGTCAAAAACACCCAAAAAATGACCTCTCTGTCCCTATTTTGACACACAAGAAGCAGTCTTGGGAGAATGAAGATTTGGAGAGGCAAATGAGAACCAAATTCAGAAATTCCACTTGGGTTGGAAAGTATACAGGCCATGCTTTCCAACAAGCACACTTGGGAACATTTTTGACTCCTAGAGGTTCCTCAAAATAACCTCCAAAGTGGCGCGGCGCATATAGAATTGGGCGCAATGCATATAGGGAAAAAGGCCAAATTCACCTCCGTTTTGCGAAATTTCGATTCACGACTTTTTCCAAGTGGGCCCACTCATCTACATTTCACCTTTTTTGGAAACTAAGGCAAATTTTAAAGAGTTTGGCTTCTATCCAAGTGGCAAAGGAAGGAAAACGGTCACCCAAGCCATTTGTCATCTTTGTAATGCTGCACATGTAGCTAATGGTTGGCTTTCCATCTTCATTTTGTAATGATTTGAAAAACTCCCCAACTCTTGGGCATTCTATTTCCTCATGGCATGTTCTATTTGTTGTATGCAAACCATTTGAAAAGGGTTGGTTGGCTTGTAATTTCTGGGAGACTGTGGGAAAGAAACTCTATTTCTTCATTGTATATTTTGACAGAGGATTAATGAAAGGGAGCAGCTCTGTTTCATGAGATTCATGTGGTTGTGAGTGTAGAAAATGTGTCTCTTATCTTTCATGTGTATTTTGTTATGTTTCACAGTTCATTTCATATTCATTTCCAGTGAAATTTTCCAAGTTAGATAAGGTAGAATTCATTTTTATTGCTCTGCCTGTGGGAAAATTTCATGTTCAGTGTTCTTTCTTCTGTTGAAAAGGATTCATGTACTTATGCCCTTTTCACCCTCCTAAGCAATCTCTCCATTCCACGTTATTTCAAAATAAATTGCTAGACTTTCCGCCTATTTTGCCTCACGAAGTAATCTGTGCCTTTGTATTAAATTCTCTGTTCATTTTTGTTCGCTGGTCCCATACCATCTTAGAAACTCAGTCATTCATAAAAAATTGCTTCTTGTATCCATATTTACTTACTAGCCTAAGATCAATATTTCACTGTAAGTCATCTCAGACCATTTCGTTTACTTATTCACTGAGCGTGACACGGAGAGAGCCCTTTCCTGTTCTGGTAGGGCTAGCTACCAGACTGAGCGTGGTTTGTGGTTACCCTGAATGTTGCCTTCTTTCAGCCTTAGGTAGATTTAGGTGCTAACATAGTGGTGACCATACTGGGGATGAAATCAATCCCCTTACTTCTTGATAATTCTAAGCTTCTGGATGATAAGTTTAGGACTTGATAAGCTGAGTAAGTTGGTTGTCTCCTTTGATTTTTCTCAATAGCACGCTGGCTTCAAGAAGATATACCAGGGCTAATCCAGATCCAGACCCTCTGCACATCTACGAAAATCCCAATTTGATTTCAAGAATTCGTCATCAAGAGAGCTCTATATCTCCCGTGTTCAAATCCCATTCATGCCTCGACATTTTTGAGTATCTCGAAGATCTAGATTTTGATGGGCAGTTTGAACTATCATTGTTTGAAACCAAGTTCGAAAGGGTGGTTGAATCTACTGTCCACAATCCACAGTTTCTTGTAGACTTGGAGACAGAAAGGGCTAACCGGTCAATTGATAACTATATTATAGCTCAGCTTTAAACTCCAATTGCTAGTCCCTTACAAACTGTGCACACTCCTCCAACACCTTCGAGGCGAAATCCACCAAGTGTGATGGCTACCTGTTTTGCACCTCTTGTTCTGCCTCAAGTTTTAGATGATATGCCCGCAGATTATCAAAGCAAAATCCTGTTTTTTGATGGCACTCCTAACAGCATTACTGCTTAGCAACATGTGGAGAGAATGGCAGATTTTTATGAACTGCATGAGATCGATGCGGAGAATGTGGTAATGAGACTCTTTGTACAGACATTTGCAGGTGAAGTGAGGAAATGGTTCAGAGGTTTTCCGGCGGCACGTATCGCTACCTTGGCTGACCTACAAAGACAATTTTTAAACCGTTGGGAAGTGAAAAAGAATCCTCTTCAAATTCTGGCTGAATATGAGCAAATAAAAAAAAACGTTGGTGAGTTAGTCCAAGAATATTGCATTAGATTCAATTTAGTTTATAACGAAATTCCAGATCATCTAAGGCCACATGTGGGACTAGCCATGGTGAAATTCCCAGATGATTTTGATGCTGACATGGCTTATCAATTAAGAGAAAGAGAACCGACCACAATGGGAGACATGCATAAGATAGTGGTCAGCGTTGAAGCAAATCTGCTGACCAAGAGAGCTAGAGCAAAGGCACATAAGAAGGTCACCATAAAAGAAGAGTCTTCCTCGGTAGATCAATTATTCCAGCAGGTAGAGCAGATGCTTGAAAGGGTGAAACTTGACAAACTGGAGCCACAAGTTAGAAATCCTAACTTTCGTGGTCAGCAACAACCACAATATAGAATAAGACAGAGAGATTAGCGAGCCCAAGAGCAGACAACACAACAACCAGTACAGACACCTTTGCAACAAAATTTTGTGCATGGACCGGAATCAGATGAGGATGGGAATATAATACGTGATGAAAACCACCTCTTTACTCCTGATGATTTGCCTATTTATCTCACTGAGGATGAGGAGTATGCAGAAAGTTTGGCTGTACACAAAGATGTAGATTTCATTCTAGCAAATGATACCGTCTTGGAGGAAGAATCAGATGAGTACCAAAGAGGCTATATGAATGCTTTGTCCACCCAAAGACAGTGATATTCACTTAGAAACAGAGATGTGCCTGTCAAACCAATTCAGAAAAGGAAGGATGTTGAGGCATCAAAGAATGATTCATTAGTTACACAAAGGAAAGGAAAGGAGGCGGTTGATCCGGATAGTAGCAAATCACCATCAGCAGAACAATCACATCAGCAAGTTGCATCGAAATAAAAGGAAAGGAAAGAAATCCCAGTTAAAGAGGTATAAAAGATTCCCGCTTTTAATTTAGAGAATGAGATTTATAAATTAAAGGTATCCATTCCCTTAACTGAAATAATGAGGAACAACAATTATAGAGGGCAGGTATCTAAAATGTTGAATTTGGACCCAATGTCCGACATGGTGAATGTTGAAGATGATCAACCTGGAATGATCTTTGGGCCAGCATCGAATGGTGAGTCTCCTGATAGTGATGTGCCACCTTTTTATATCAGTTTAAGATTACATGATTTTGTGTTACATAACGCCATGTTCGATTCCAGAGCTTCTCACAATCTCATGCCCAAGGCTATCATGGATAAACTGGGTCTGGATATCACCCAACAATACCATGATCTCTATTCGTTTGATTCCAGTAGAGCAAGATGTATAGGGCTCATCAAAGACTTGGTTGTGAGTCTAGATCAGCTCCCAATGAAGAATGTTTTGATGAATGTTGTGGTAGCAGATATTCCTCCCAGGTTTGGCATGCTTCTTTCTAGGCCTTGGGTAGAGAAACTGAAAGGGACATTGCAACTAGATTTCTCCTATGCAATGATTCCAGTGTTTGGCCAAATGAGGAAATTGTATCGGGAACAAAAAATGAAATACATGATCACAAGCAAGGAGAAACCAATAAATCATCCAATTAATTATGTACATATAGATTTAGAGTCTTTTGTTTTGTATTCTGATAGTTTCAATGATATCAATAGTCAGTTAGTAGAAGTAGATGATATTTCGGAAATAACAGAAAATTCCAGAGGAGTTTTAAAGAAAGAAGAACAAGAACAGCAGAACGTCGTTGAGCGATCACCTGAAAGTAATGGACAGCAAGTAGACCAAGCACAATAGACAGATTTTCAACACTTGCAAGAGGAGGAAGAAGGTTTGTGGACCATGGATTTCGATGGAGCAGTGGGAAATGATGGCACTGGAATTAGAATTTGGGTACGTAGTCCTTTCTCCACCCCGAACAAAGTGCCTAGTAACATGCGGCTATGCTCTTACAAGTTGGATTTTGAGTGTTCAAACAATGAAGCTGAGTATGAAGCTCTGGTTGCTGGTCTAAAGATTCTAAGAAAGTTGAATGCTAAGAGGATTTTAGTATATGGTGACTCCGAATTGGTAATTAAGCAGGTCAAAGGCAAATATCAAGCAAAGCATCCTAGGATGGGAGCTTACCGTAATGCAGTTCTAGACATTCTAAAAATTATTTTCAGAATACACCTTGACATTTGTGCCTCGTATACAGAATAATATTGTTGATGCTCTTGCTAAGGTAGCAAGTAGTTTGAAGATCCCAATGAATTCTAGTAATAAATTCGAAATCCATGTCAAGCATCGTCCAACCGTTCCAGACAATTAGAGATATTGGAAAGTTTTCCAAGATGATGAGGAGATTGATGATTTTCTACAAAACAAAGGCAAGTTCAAGGAGACCTCAATTGATGTAGAAAATGACAATGGTAAATGTAATGGTACAGATGAGGTGCAAATCAATGAAATGGACGTGTTGCAGCTGAAGAATAACGTTATTCCTAAAGGCTTGATACCTTTAGAAGAACTCTTTGATCAAGATGATGTATCCCGCAAGCCAACATTGTAGCCAACAGAGAAGGGTGTGGAAGAGGTCAATATCAGAACAACTGCTAATCCTAAATTAGTAAAATTGTCCAAAGCATTGCCACCAAAGATCAAGGACAAATATATCAGTTTGTTGTCTTCATTTGCAGATGTGTTTTCTTGGGACTATTCTGGCTTAAAGACATATGATACCAATATAATTCAGCACACTATACCCATCAAGCCCAATCAAAAACCATTCAGACAGAAGTTGAGAAGGCTAAATCCAAATTTGCTGCCATCTATTGAAAAGGAGATAAACAGGTTGTACAAATCAGGGATCATTGTGCCCATCAAATTTTCGGATTGGATCTCTAATTTGGTACCCGTACGAAAGAAGATAGGTGAGATTCGCTTATGCATTGATTTTATAATTCTCAATAAAGTTTCATTGAAGGACAACTATCCACTGCCCAAAATGGACCATATACTTCAGCGAGTAGTGGGAGCATCTCGTATGTCACTACTTGATGGTTATTCCGGATATAACCAAATTTTTGTCCATGAAGATGACCGAGACAAGACAGCATTCACCACTCCATGGGGAACCTTTCATTACGCTAAAATGCCTTTCAGTTTGAAGAATGCGGGTGCCATATTTCAACATGCAATGGACTTGGCTTTTGCAAATGAGAAGGATGTCTTTTTGGTTGTTGTACCTGGATGATTTGATGGTGTTTTCCAAATCTGATGAAGAGCACATGTACCATCTAAAAACTGTCTTCCAAAAGTGCAGAAAATATGGCTTGTCGTTGAATCCGAAGAAGAGCTTGTTCGCCATGGAGGAAGGCAAACTACTCGGGCACATTATCTCAAAAGATGGCATGCGTATTGACCCAGCACGTGTGCAAGAAATTCAGCAAATTGATCTGCCCCGGAATAAAAAAGAGATACAATCTTTCAATGGTAAAATGAATTTTCTACGCCACTTTGTACCTAATCTTGCTGAGCACCTAAGAGAGATGACAAACATGCTTAATAAGGATAACCAAGTGAAATGGACGGAGGAGGCTATAAAATCTTTCAATTTGGTCAAATTGGCTCTTTCCTTAGCTCCAGTTCTAGTCAGCCCGGACTACACTCAGGATTTCATATTGTTCTCATTTGCTTCAGAGCACACTATGGCAGCTATGTTATTGCAAAAAAGAGATGATCATGAAAGACCCATTGCATTCTTCAGTAGAGCTATAAGAGATGCAGCCTTAAAATACAACATCATTGAGAAGCAAGCCCTGACACTTGTGAAGGCATTGAAAGATTTCCGGGTATATATTCTACATTCTCATATTTTGGTCTATGTTCCTAACACTGCTGCCAAAGATGTTTTAGTGCAGACCGATCCCGAAGGAAGACGAGGCAAGTGGATTGAAGCCTTGCTAGAATATGATGTGGAAATAAAGCCCACAAAGCTGGTGAAAGGATAGGGATTGGCAAAGTTAATGGCCGAATCAAACTTGCACGCCTTGGAAATAAATCTGATCGTTGCTATGTCCGATGAGAATGAGGAAGGATCGTCAATTCAGGTATCTGAAATGTTTGCTCTTTCTTCGTGGTATTCAAATATCATATATGTGGTTAAAAATTTGTCACCACCACCTGGCATGACTAGAAACAAAGCGAGAACACTCAAGTTGAAAGCTGCCAAGTTTTGCATTCTTAATTTCGCATTGTATTGGAAAGATCCCAGTGGCATTCTGTTAAATTGTTTGGTGGAAAAGGAAGCAAAGAAGGTCATGGAGGACTGCCACCAAGGAGACTGTGGTGGTCACCTTTTTTAGAAGTCAACAGCAAATAAAATTCTGAGAGCATGGTACTATTGGCCAACATTGTTTGCTGATGTATATAAGATGGTCAAGTGTTGTCATAAGTGTCATATTTTCGAAGGAAAGTAGAAGTTACAACCTTTACCACTCAAGCCTATTGAGGTGACTGCTCCTTTCCAGCAATGGGGATTGGATTTCATTGTGAAATTCATCCCGCTTCTTCCGGTCAGCATAGATGGATCCTCACAGTGACAGATTATTTCACGAAATGGATCGAGGCAATTCCCACCAGACAAGCTACAGATTCGGTAATCATTCCATTCCTGGAAAATAACATATTGTCTCGCCTTGGTTGCCCGAATAAGTTAATCATTGATAACGCAACATCTTTCAAATAAAAAAGGATGGTAGATTTTTGTCATAAATATCACATCATTTTGGGTCACTCAACTGCCTATCATCCGCAAGGCAATGGATTGACGGAGTCTTCGAACAAATTATTGGTCAACATCATCAAGAAGCTGCTGGAAATAAATAAGAAGAACTGGCATAAGAGGTTGGTCAATACACTGTGGGTAGATCAGGTCAGTCAGAAGAAATCCATAGGTACATCACCTTTCGAGCTTGTTTATGGAGTTGATACAGTATTTCCTACCTCTCTCGCTGCCCCAGTAGTCAAACTTCTTCAGGAGGCTAGCAGTGAAGAAGATCCCATGCAGAGAAGGTTGAATCAAATGGTCCACTTGCAGCAGACCAGAGAAGAAGTTTTCAAGAACACATCCAAATTTCAGGAGAAGATCAAGAAAATTTATGACATAAAGGAAAAGGCGAACAAATTTCAGTTGGATGATGTGGTGTTGAAGTGGGATGCAAGGAATGAGGAAAACGGTAAGCACGGTAAGTTCGAGAATCTTTGGAAAGATCCCTTTAAAATTGCAGCATATCGGGGTTAGAATGCCTTTCTTCTGAAGGAAATGAATGGGGAAGATTGTCCAGGAGGGCCAATCAATGGTCGACTGCTCAAGTGGTACCATTTCTTGAGTTATTAACACTACTTCCACTATCACTGTAAATACCATTTTATTTCAGTTTTGTTAGAGTTTGTCAAGTTAGTCTTCAAGTCATTTCAATGTCAAATTTGAGTCAATTGTTTTGGTCATTTCAGTTTCATAAATGAGTCAGAGTCCTATGTTGTTTGTCGAAATAATGACTCCATAGCCCAATGGACGAAGGCACTGTTTAGCTCTCCCAGAGATCTGTTGTTCTTGGCACCTCCAAGGAGCTACCATCCCCCATTGGAGCCAATGTTAGATTCAGTCTTATCAGTCCTCCGTCATAGATCAAAACTCTTTATGCATTTCATTTTTAGGAGTCCCGCTCCATTCACTCAGCTGCATTCCACTAGAGGCATGCCATAATATGATGGAAAAGGTCATGCTAGTCATTTCACCTCATGCCTGGCTCCTACTGGCTTAGGTCTTTGGTCAAAGATCACTAAAGTCCATGAAAATCAAGGTCTGGTCCGTTAATGGACAAAAGTCATTTTCGATCATTAGGTCTAGGGATTAATCAATTTGGGCTTCAATCATGTCCAATTAAGCCATGCAAGCCAGATTGAGGCCCTTACAAAGTTATGATTCAGATAGTTCCATCGTCATGTTGATAAACTTCAACTGTTCCTCAAAACTCTATTTTGAAGAAAAGTCAAACAGTGTCATTTGTGGTAAAATTTTCAAAAAATTCGTCAGTTGATTTCTTCAAGTGCAGTCATGGTTTCTATGGCCAAATGCCCTATCATGCAATCCCTGTAAAGAGTGCCGAAAATTTCATCATTTGAGCTAAAATTTCAAAGGGAAAAGCGAAATTCAGTGTTGCTTTAAGTCAGTAAAAAAATGTCAAAACATAACATTAGCAAAATGGGTTTTTGAAGAAGCAAAAATTTAACCCATGACTTCAAAGTCTTTAAATAGAGAATTCCCACAAGCAAACAAAGTTATTGTGCTAATCAAGGTTATTGAGAAACATAGCAAAGTGTTTGAGAGTGCATAGTGCGTGTTTGGAGTGAAGTTGGAGGCATTTTCCAGGGCGTGGCACACACACAGAGGGCGCGATGCACACAGAGCCACCCCACAGTGCAAAACTTCAATGAGCATGGTGCACACACAGAGCTCAGTGCATTGGGTTTGGCGCACGGTGCACACCCACAAAGGCCCAAAATCGTGCCAAATTGCCTCAAGTTGCATGTGAAACCCCTCAAATTGACAAGTAGGCTCTATATCATGGATTTCTCATCAAATTTTATGAATGATATGGTGTTTCATGGCTATGTTTAATTGCAACAAAACTCATAAAACCAACCACAAAGAAAACACCAAAAGCCATTGTTGCTAGGGTTACATAATTGTGGTGTTGATGCCAAGGTTCCATTTTCACCCCTAATTTTTCCCTTGCTTGTCATTTTTATGTATCCCCCCTTTCTCATTTTTCCTATTATACCTACCCTAAAACACTACCAAACCCTATTCCCTATCCCCTCCTCTTATTTGTCAACATAACACCCCAAAACCCTACCTTGTCAAAACCCCAAA
>APFE031039845.1:35718-59351 GCA_000404065.3 Pinus taeda
ATTTTCGCACATGTTTTTTGGACACGATGGTTTTCGGTCCATGGTTTTGGACGCGATGGTTTTTCGGTCCATGGTATTGGATGCTTCAGCATGTATAAATATGTCTTGTAACATTGAAAGGAAAATAATGAAAAATCAAGCTGGTAGTCCCAGTTTTGGGATCCAATGGGAAATCTCTATGTATATGTGTTTTATGTGTTATGCTCTCAAATTTTTATTTTTCCTGTGATTTAGAATTGGTATGCAGGTAATTTCTATACGGGGTTAAAAAACTACAGTAACTGTCTTTATTGATCTTCATTTCAAGGTCACAGACTCAAAACTACCATGAGCACTCAACTACAGGGGTTCGTGCAATCAACTGCGGACTCTACCTAGGCCTCTACGCACTTAGCTGCAGAGCCTTTCTTCCCTTATCTGACTCACTTATCTTCGTTATCACTTCTCTTCTATCTACCCATTGCTTATCATAACATGCCTTAGACTCTCTAAGACACACCTAATTATAGCCTTTTTCATACAATGCCATGGTCCGCGGACCATGGGTGAATCTTAAAACCGATTCATACTTTACATAAACAAGGGGCTACACGCCTTTGACTCCTAATCCTCTACGCGCTCTACATCCTTTACACTAATTACAAAAAGGTATCAAAACTTGGGTTATTTTAACCCCAAAACTGACCCAAGGGACCCCATCCTAACAGGCCCCAAACACAAAGTTTGCGACTCACCCTCGAGTCACTCGACTGGCCTAAAATCTTATTGTGAAGATCCCCCAGCTCCACCTGGATCACTACGACTTCAATAGCACTCTACATCGTGGCTTACTTGACTTCCTCAACTAATTTCTATGTGGCTGGTCCTTCTATGGCCAGTGTCATCATTTGTTGTGTCTGCTGCAATCTTTTAATCTTATCCTGAATAGTAGTCGTGACTTGATAAGATTCTTCCAACCATGGCTACATCTTCGCCTTCAGCAAGGCCTCCTTTTTTTGTGCTTCCTCCACCTGTGTTAGTAGTTGCTTTCCTTCCTGCAGTTTAGCAAGGCACTGCGTTGGTGCTATGGAGCACATAGTTTCCTTGACTTCATCGTATTATCATTGCAGCTCCCTTACTTCTATATTCAGCGTCTGTAGGTTTTGATCCTCCTATAGATTTCTCACTAACCCCATTTCTTGCTCAAACAATGTCATGCAGTCAGTGACTATGGCATCCAAGGTGGGCATTCCTTCCTTTATCACAGCTCTGCGCTGCTCCCTAATCTCAGGCGAAGTCATGGTCTGCAAATTTAACTGCAGCTTTGTGATCTTCATATTGAGCTCAAACTAAACTTGGCCAACCTCGGCTTTAGCTTCACGCACACCAGCGGCTAATTTTTTTATCTTTGCTTCTGGCTATGCATCCTATGGGATGTGAAGTTTAGGCACTAACTTGTAGGCCTCCGCTACCGCTGACTCCAGTAGCGAACTATGTGCCTGTAGCATCTCCTTTTTCTTCAGAACCTATGCCTTTTTAGTGAACAATTACTGATTATTGACTTTGACTTCACTAATAGCATTGAGTGCTCATTGTTCCCTGATCCAAAGCTTTTCCATGACTCCCTATAGTAATGCATGCAGTGACTCAAGTGATATCACAACAACAGAACTATTTGTTGGCTTAGGGGGTCCTGCCTAGGTTCAGAGTTAGTTAAGCAAACTAACAAATCCCTACACTACTGGCCTTTTTGGAAACAACCCGTGTAGCGCAGGCTGCAGTATCACCCGAAGAAGTATGGGGAGATGTAAGAACCAAGTTTTTGCATCCAGAGACTAGTGTGATGTCTTTTAGCACCTCAGATTTGAGTTCACGCAGATCAATCCACTCCCAGTGCACATTGCTGCAACTCTGTCAACATGGCCTTTGGACCTTCGCGAAGGTCTACAATTAGTCTTTGTGGAACTTTAACAGTCAATCTATCCACCTACATGCATCAGAAAGTAGTCCTAAATTAGGGTTCACGCAGATTTACTTAAGTTATTAGTAAACGTTAGAGAATTCATCCTAGTCTTCGCGAAAATACATAACATGCTTTGCGTACATTATTAACATTTAATCAAGAGAGTCGCACAACATTCAATCAATAATCCATCAAACACATTATTCATAAACAACATATAGCATTTAACAGAAGCAGAGATAAAATAGATACACACAAGAATTATTTTGTAATTGTCTTTATTGATCTTCAGTTCAGGATTACAGACTCAAAACTACCCTACACACTCAGCTGCAGGGGTCCACGCACTCAGCAACAGATTCTACTTAGGCCTCTGCGCACTCAGCTGCAAAGCCTTTCTTCCCCTATCTGACCCACTTCCCTTCGCTATCACTTCTCTTCTATCTACCCATTTCTTATCATAACATGCCTTAGAATCTCTAAGACACACCTATATATGGCCTTTTGCATACAATGCCATGTTCCGCGAACCATGGGTTAATCTCAAAACTGAGTCATACTTTACATAAAACAAGGGACTAAACCCCTTTGACTCCTAATCATCTACACATTGCGCATCCACAAATCATGAAGACTTTACATTAATTTAAAAAATGTATCAAAACTTGGGTTATTTTAACCCCAAAACTGACCTAGGGGACCCCATCCCAAGAATCCAGAATGGTGATATTGAGTTCTTGTA
The DNA here is from genome assembly GCA_000404065.3 of Pinus taeda. Taxonomy (NCBI): domain Eukaryota; kingdom Viridiplantae; phylum Streptophyta; class Pinopsida; order Pinales; family Pinaceae; genus Pinus; species Pinus taeda. The sequence continues at coordinate 38,403 of APFE031039845.1, forward strand.
ATAGTAATAACCATCTTATTACTCTACCATTAGTAACTAGTTTATTCATTAAATATCTAATGGAAGAATGGTATGTATGAATAAAAGTTTCATAGCAAGTAATGTAATGTCTAAATTTAATAATGGCATGAATGACTACTAAAAACTCCTTTCAGTTACAGTATAATTTAGCCATGCAAGAGTTTAATTTTTATTGGTATAATAAATAGCATAAGGAGTGAGATATTTTTGTCCTAACACAACCCCTACAGTTGTATCTGAAGCATCAGTTGATATATCAATAGGAAATTTCTAATTAGATCCTTTTAAGATGGGTGTTTCAAAGATCTTCTTTTTCAAAGTTTCAAAAGCCTTTTGACAATCAAAGTTACAACTAAATTCACAATCTTTGGTGAGTAATTTGAAGAGTGGAGATGCAATCTTTGTGAAGTTTTCTATGAATCTTCTATAATATCCAATAAAACCAAGAAAACTCCTAACATCTCATTGATAACTTGGGATTGATAATTTGGAAATAACTTCTACCTCATATGAGTTTACCTTAATTCCATTTCTGAAATATGGTGACCTAAAACAATTCCTTCATTAAACATCATAAAACATTTTTCATGACTTAATGAAATATTTGCTTCTTTGCATCTTATGAGAACTTTTTCTAAATTTTCAAGTGATTCTTTAAAAGAATTTCCATAAACTATAAAATCATCTATATAAACTTCCACACAATCATGAATAAGATCAGAGAGAATTCCTAGTACTTCTCTTTGGAATGTTGATGGAGCATTGCATAATCCAAAAGGAAGTACTAGGTAAGCATAAGCCCCCCCATGGACAGGTGAATGTGGTTTTGTCTTGATCTTCAGTGCTACCTGAATTTGATTATACCCACGAAAACCATCCAAAAGTGAGAAATATTTCTTCCCTGCTAATGTATCTAAAACTTGATTTATGAAAGGAAGTGAAAAGTGTGTTGGAAATAATACTAAGAAGAGGGGGGGGGGGGGGGTGGTGTGTGCATCAGTATTAGCAAATCACTAACTTTTTCATTTCCATACTTAGATTCATATACGCTACTTCAGTTAAGGGAACCCGTGTGTACACACAACTGTGTTTAATGCAGCTAGCATATATTCAGTAAACTTATGATTCAGTTAATCCATTATATGTTGATCTTTAATCAGTGCATCAAAACTTCATTAACCATATGAACAATAAACAGGTGCAGTGAAACAAAATAGATCATCACACATAAGAAGCACACATGAACACCATGATATAAGGTGGAAACCCAATGTAGGACAAAAACCACCTGTTGTTGTTTTCTTTAAGATAAGAAAAAACTATTTACAATCTTGTACTAGCACAGACTCATACTAGTAAGCAGGCACCCACCTGTAGAAGGCTACAACCTTATCTCATTCTCCATCTTCTACTGGAAGGGAGCTACAACCCCCTGGATCTTGTACTAACCGATCCATTTACTAGTACGTAGGTGTCGGCCTACTGAAGGCTACAACCTTCTTGTTTCATCACAACACCATAATATGAAGGCCACGTTTCATCCAATTTTCATACTGGGCCCATCAACAACATTGAAGATCAAAATCAATCACCACTACAATACAACTATTGCATCAATACTGAATCACTGAAACCCTGTCATCAAAATACAGTCACCAGAACATAGAGCAGAACCCAAAACTCTGCAACAACAACTAGATCCAATCTACAACTTCAAATATCATAAATGACTCTGATGAGTTGAACCTGTGTGTATACGCACTTTTACCAAAGAAAACCCACGTACACATCTGCAAATATTAATTCAAAACTTTGCAGCTATACCAGACATCAGTTATACCCAGATCATAACATTTATACAATACAACATGCGTCAATAATTCAGATCTAGTCTATCCATGATCAAACCACATAATGATAATACATTCCAAGCCTTATGATCCCTATCCATCATCCATCATCAACCGCATAGGTGCATCCTTGTTTCAAATCAAGCAAAGCATCACAAAACCATAACCAACATACTAGATCTCAAACTTCATCAGATATTCAAATGTTGCACATTGGCCTAATGATCTTCTTGCCTCTCTCAATACCATGGTCCAAAACCACATAGGACCAATACCTTGGACCCAATACCTGGGGTCAATACCTCAGACCAAATACCACAAACCAAAACTGAGTTTTCCAACATGTACGCGCCTTTCCTTCTGTGAAAGTGCGTGTGTATGTTATACACGCCTTTGTATATAGTGAACCTGCATGTATGCACTACTTGTTATATAGTGAACCTATGTATATACGCGACTTGGTATATAGTGAACCTGCGTATACCTTTCTTTCTTCATTCTGTGAGTCTGAACTGTGATCTGTCAATTGAGTGAGTTGCCATGAAGGACAACACTTGAGTCATACCTGTATCATAATGCCAACAATCTCCCCCTTTGGACTTGATGGCAACAACCACACCAAGTCACTCTCCCCCTTTGACATCAAGGGCAAAGGGTGGACCAAGATATTTTCTCCCTTGATATACATTATGTTGTCCATACTCCCCCAGAGTACACGCTGAAATCTCTGATTGAGCTCCCCCTTTGTAGATGCCAAGATGTACCAATCCGTCCATGCTCCCCCTGAGCACATTTTGAATTCTCTGATCGAGCTCCCCCTTTTGCACATGCCAAGATGTACCAATCCGTTCATTCTCCCCCTGAGCACATGCAGAGTCTACAAAGATATTAAAGAATAACATGACTCTACAACTCAACTAAGTGAGTATGACCTTCCTATCACCAATGACTCATACATACATCAATCTCCCAACCAAGTGGGGATAGACCATTTTAACTCATCCACCCAACCAAGTTGGGATATACCAAATGTTTATACATGACTGAGATAGACATTATTTCATCATCCTTCCCATGCATAGTGGGGGTACAAATTACATCATATGACTCATGGGTCTTTAAAAGAAATGCGTGACATTTTTAACAAATACCAACAACCTAAACAAGACCATGATAGTCATCATCAACTATCATACATCATATGATCTGCACCATAAGAATCTCTCATCAATATCAGCAAGCTGTAACCTGCAATACCATTCCCTTGACCAACCAGCGAGATGTATCATTTAGCCACGTAAGCATTATCACCAAAGACTTCTAACCATAATGCCAACAATGCATTATTCGAAGCATATGCTCCCCCTAAACCTGTGCCATATGTTCACTGTCAGATTTCATCATGCATATATCAGCAAGAAGTATCAAGGCATCATCATCATCAAGTTAGGATGAAAATCACTTCTAAACAACATCTTATGAGTACCAACACATTTCCACACATCATCAGCAGATTATAACCATCATCAAACAGAAAAATAATTGACTGAACCATATCAGACCCTTTTTCTTGAGTCTATCCCATTTCTTTTCAAAATATACGCGACTGTGTAGCTTCGAACTCGCGTATACATGTGACTTGTCTTCATGAAACTTGCGTATGAGATTTAGAACATTGAGGTTCCACACTTTCAGCTCCCCCTGAGTCTGTCATGTTTGTATACTCTGCTATGCCACATATTTCAAGTTGTACTTCTTTTTTCTTCCATATCTTTGATTATGATGATGTTTTCTCCTTTTGGTATGGTGCCCATACTTTGTTCCTGCATTCCTTTGCTATATGTCCAAGCTTGTTACATGCATAACATCTTACATGTTTCATATTCCTTCTGTAGCAATCAACAACTTTGTGACCAAACATATTGCAAGAAAAACACTCCCTTAAAGTACCTGGAACGTGATGATCTTTCTATGTGATGGTCTTGAACCATTCTACTTCTGCATCTGGCTGCAAAATGTCCAAAATTATGACATACATAACATTCAACATTATTCATCAGAGGAAATAATCGAATATCACTTCCATAGTTAGGTGTAAAAAATTTTCTTTGAAGAATTTCTTTCCTTGGTTGTTGATGGGATTGACCTCTCATCTCCTTGTTGAGCATTTCAGATTTTGCATTAGAGTTCCTTATCTTACTTTGTGAACTAGATTCACCTTCAACAGATCATGAAAACCAAGACCAGTTTTGATAGTAGGAGACCTTTGACTACTAAGAATATCATCCAAGATCTTAGTACTATCTTGAAATCATAAGAGCTTATCCTTTTCTTCTAATTTATCTTTTAGAATATTTACCTCAACCTGATGTTGCTCTTCATTTTCAATATACTACTTCTTCATGATTCCTTTAGCTTTTTTTCCTTCTTCCAACTGATGTCTTAATTCAAGAACTTCATTTTCTTGTTTTTCAAGAGCTTGGAGTAGTTCTTTATTCTTCTTATTTGATTCTTCAAGATCTTCTTTTAGCTAGAGGATCTTAGCTTCAAGAATTTCATAGTAACTGGATCTATCTCTGAGTTTCTTGATTTTTGTGCTCCTTCCATTTACTTCATTTCTTAATGATGTCACTTCATCCTGTAGCTTTTGACATTGATCTTCCTTTTCCTTGAAGAGCTTCCTTACCTTGTTTCCTTCCTCTAGTTGAGCTTTTAGTTTGGTAGCTTCTTCTTTGGAGGCACATTCCCTTTTGTCCAATAGATCTTGTTGATCTCTAATTTTGTCTGTAAGCCTTTTAAATTTTGCCTCAATTTGATATCTTTCTTCCTCACCCATGACAACAAATTCAATTGTTTCACTATCACTTTCATCATCTCCAAATGGATGGAGAAATATATCACCAGAGGATAACAAATTCATACCTGATAGTTCATTTTCTTCTTCATGCTGAGGTGATTCTGAATCTGAAGTGTTGCTTCCACATATTCCCCAATTGATTCTCCCACTCTCATAGTTCCTCTGAGATGTCTTCTTTTTCTGAGGCACTTTCTTCTTTAGCTTTTTTCCCTTTGTTCTACGGATCTCCTTCAAGCGATCAAGCTTCTACCAAAGGACCTACTCTGATACCAATCGTTGGAAATAATAATAAGAGGGGGGGTGGTGAATCAGTGTTAGCAAATCACTAACTTTTTCATTTCCATACTTAGATTCATATACGCTACTTCAGTTAAGGGAACTCGCATGTACATGCAATTGTGTTTAATGCAACTAGTGTATATCCAACAAACTTATGATTCAGTTAATTATGTTGATCTTTAATCAGTGCATCAGAACTTCATTAACCATATGAATAGTAAACAGGTGCAGCCAAAAAGAATAGATCATCACACATAAGAAGCACACATGAACACCATGATATAAGGTGGAAACTCAATGCGGGACAAAAACCACCTGCTGCTGTTTTCTTTAAGATAAGAAAAACCTGTTTACAATCTTGTACTAGTGCAGACTCATAACAGTACGCAAGAACCCACCTACAGAAGGCTACAACCTTCTCTCATTCTCCAGCTTCTACTAGAAGGGAGATACAAACACCTAGCTCTTGTACTAGCCGATCCATTTACTAGTACATAGGTGTCGGCCTCCTGAAGGCTATGACCTTCTTGTTTCATCACAACACCATAATATGAAGGCCATGTTTCATCGAATTTTCATACTAGACCCATCAACAACATTGAAGCTCAAAATCAATCACCACTACAATACAACTATTGAATCAACACTAAATCACTGAAACCCTGTCATCAAAACACAGTCACCAAAACATAGAGCAGAACCCAAAACTCTGCAACAATAACTAGATCCAATATGCAACTTCAAATATCATACACAACTCTGATGATCCAAACCTGCGTGTATACGCGCTTTTACCAAATCGAACCCGCGTACACATTTGCAAATATTAACTCAGAACTTTGCAGCTATACCAGACATCAGTCATACCCAGATCATAACATTTATACAATAAAAATGCGTCCATAATTTAGATCTAGTCCATCCATGATCAAACCACATAATGATAATACATTCCAAGCCTTATGATCCCGATCCATCATCCATCATCAACTGCATAGGTGCATCCTTGGTTCAAATAAAGCAAAGCATCACAAACCCATAACTAGCATACTAGATCTCACACTTCATCAGATATTCAAGTCTTGCACACTTGCACATTGACCTAATGATCTTCTTCTCCTTATATAGGTTGAGGCCTCTCTCAATAACATGGTCCAAAACTACGTAGGACCAATACCTTGGACCCAATACCTGGGGTCAATACCTCGAACCAAATACCACAGACCAAACTTAGTTTTCTGACATGTACGCGCCTTTCCTTCGGTGAAAGTGCGTGTGTACGTTATATGCACCTTTGTATATAGTGAACCTTCGTGTATACACTACTTTGTATATAGTGAACCTATGTATATACACAACTTGGTATGTAGTGAACCTGCGTATACCTTTCTTTCTTCATTATGTGAGGCTGAACTGTGATCTGTCATTTGAGTGAGTTGCCATCAAGGACAACATTTGAATCAGACCTATATCATAATGCCAATAAAGTGATATTTCAAAGTTGCTTTATTCAATTCCCTGTAATCAATGCATACTCTCCATTTTCCATTTTTCTTAGGAACGATTACTAGTGGTGAAACCCATTGACTGTCTGATATTGGATAGATGAAATTTACATTTAACAATTTCTGCAATTCTTATTTAACAATTTATTTTAAGTTTGGATTCATTATTCTTTGTGGTTTTCGAACTGGTTTAGCATTTTCTTCAATATAGATATGATGCATGCAGGTTTTAGGATCAATTCCTTTCATATTAGTGTATTCCCATGCATATGCAGAAGAGTGTTTTTGTAATATTTCTACTCGTTTCTTTTTTTGTAATTCTTCCAGGTTTTCATTAATGTTTAAGGTTTTTCTTGGAAAAATTTATATTGAATAATTTCCAAATTTTTCCATAGAATGTAAAGACATTTGCTAGATGATAGATATTCAATATTACATTATTCTTGAAAATTTTGACTATCGTCACAATATAAAGAGGGTTAATGATTTTCTATTGAATTTAAAATTTGATCCTCATTTTTTTGTGCAATAGTGAAAACTGGTTGTATATCATTTTCTTCATCCATCCATTATTCATTTTCTACTTCTATCATTGTTTTTGCAGGTGGGTACAATGTAAATTTCTTTGTCAAGCTTCCATCTGAGGTAAACATGTCTGCTGATCTACAACTGATAAAGACATTGGTTGCAACTAACCATGGCCTTCCTAAAATTATTGGATGTCCTCCTAAATTATTCTTGGGGGTTAGAATCATGAAATCAACAGGGTATTCCCAAGAATTTGAGGATACATATATATCTTCTAGCACACCATCAATTTTAATTACAAACCTATCTGTTAATTGTAACAATGTTGGTGTGCATTGAAGATTAGGAAGCTTCAATTTATCCATAGTTTGTTTTCTCATTATGTTTATGGTTTCTCCTAGATCAATCAGAGTTTTTGGTATTTCCGTTCCATTGATGTGTGCTTTTATGATGGGGCTTCTTGGATCTAAATATTTCTGAATTGTTGTCTTCCCCATCACAATATCTGCAATTTTCCCGACTAATTGAATTGTTTTTATTCTTTTCTTTTTCTTCATGATCCTTTAGTACTCAATTCCTTAATTGTTTTTGCAAAAATAAATATTTCTTTTATTGCTTGTAATAAAGCAATTTTTATACAAACATTTTTGAATTCATCTAACATATCATAATTAGGGAATATGATTTGTTTTTCTACTCCTTTATCGATTTTCAACCTTTCAAGAAAAGGTGGTCTTGAGACAGATACTGAAGATTGTTCTATAATAGGAATAATACTAGAATGTGTGGGATTTTTTTCTATTTCAATATTTTCTTTCTGAGGAAGGGAAACTTCTTTCAGATGGTTTCTTCCTTTCTAATACTCTACCAGACCTTAATTGAACATTATTTAGATCTAATGGAGTTATCATATAAGTTTGAGGATTGTGTCCTTCTAAGTTGTAAACAGGTTGTGAAGATTTATTGTTTGGTTTTGGGAGTGGTTGAACGGGTAATTGATTTTGCCTTTGTGCAAATGGAAAATAAAGTTGTGGATTTACATTTTGAGTTTGAGCTTGAGGTAACTGGTTGGTTTGAGGGAAGTATTGTGGTGGAAAATTTTGATAAGGTGGTGGATATTGTTGATATTGAGAATATCTTCCATAAGGGATTTTCCATCCTTGATTCCATAATTGTGGTGGTTGAGCCCAAGGTTTCCATGGGAGATGGTGGATTCCAACTATTTTGTGAAGATTGTGCAAATTGTTGAGGATTAAAGCCTTGAGTTTGATTTGTTTGAGTATTTTTCCATGCTCTTTTGGCAATAAAGTAAAGGGGGTCTACCTGATTTGGAATTCCCTCTTTGCTAAAAATAGCCTTAAGACCTAGTATAGAGGGACATTCTTTTGTATCGTGATTTTCAGCACATATAACACATGTTTCTATGCTTTTTAAATCTAAGGACATTCTTTTAGAGCATGTTTCTTTCTACACCTAGGAAAAAAGATGGATAATGTAACATTTTTGGCTTTCTGCTTGTTTTGTATTTTAAGGGTGTCAATTTTCTCATTGAGACTCCCTAAGATATCTATTTTAAAGTTATCAAGCAAACTACCTATTTCTTTCCTACTTACTGTCCCGGCTACAGATTTATTTACTCTTGATAAAAGAGGATCCCTTGAACATTTTCGTGTTCTTGCTTTACCTCTTGAAGTATGTACACATAGATCACAGATATCTACAAAGGTTAACTGAGAAATATCTCTTTTTCCCATTAGATTGAGAAGATCAATCCACTCATCTTTAATGGATTTGAGTAAGAGAGCTTTGAAAGTTACCTCATCCAGATTATTCGTTTTTGAACTTTTGATATTATAAACAAATCTCTTGACAAAGTCTTCAAGATTCTCATCTTCTTTTTGTACCATTTTAAAGACTACATCTTTGATGCTATGAGGCATATAATAATCCTTATATTTCTCTAAGAATACATCTTTCATTTGTGCCTATGTCATTATAGAACTTGTTTCTAAACTCATAAACCATTTTAATGCTACATCCTTTAAGGTGGCAGGGAACAATTTTAGTTTTTGAGCATCATTGAGATAGTCATATGATATACATAATACTTCAAATTCAAAGATAAATTTCTCTAGGTCTCCACTTCTTATTCCATGAAAATTGGGGAGAATAGAGGGTGAGAAGTTCTTCATTGTTAATGTTGTATCCTCATCAAGGATAGGGAATCCAAAAGGTTCTATATATCCTCTTCCTATACCTTTGCCACCCCCTCTTCCACCTCCTCTGTTTCCTCCTCCTCCTCCTCCATCCTATGTTGTTCACCATTGACATTATGTACTTCTCCTTCTCCTTCTTCAACCATGATGGATTCCTCAGAAGAGATATCTGGTTCTACAACAGGATTATCTGGTTTTTCTTCTAGTTCTTTTGGTTCCTCTATCAATGGTTTGAAGTAAGTTTCTTCCTCTTCTTCTTCAGAAGGAACTTCTAACTCTTGAGTTGGAAGTTGTTCTGTAGTTGAAGATAGAAAAATTATGTCAGTTGTTGGAGATGTAGGATCTTCTTCTGTCACAGCCTCTCTTGATGAAGTTGGTGAACGTTTATATTGGATTTCGGATCTTAAGACTTCAGGAGGTCTATATTGACCTAATATGGATGGAATTCGAGTTTGTGTGGGTGGTGTGGCACTACGAGGTCATGGTGGAGTGAGTGATGATGTAGGAATTGAACCTCTTCCTCGACCTACAAACCTACCTCTAGAGTCTCTTTCCCTATGCATGTCATGTTTTTATTTGATTTTTTTTAAGGCTTCTATTTACACTTCCCCGACAACAGTGCCAAAATGTTTGGTCAATTTAATGTTCTTAAATTGCAGGCATAAATTATCAACCGGAGTTGGTAAACCTATGAAGTGCAAGTGCACTATATATTCTAGAAGCCTATTCTTTCATTTAGTAAGATGATGGTTATGTTTGTTTTGATATTTTCATTGTTATCTAGAATTTTGTTAGAGTTAACTTTCTACAAATTAATCTATGGAAGTTAGGCTACTGTTAGAACAAATGGGATTTAAACTACTGTTAGATTAATTTATCAAATTATGTCTATTTGAGTATCATTATAAAATGTCTTATGTTATTCATCCTAAAATTATGAATCTATATAAACACTTTACTGCTATGAAATAGAGTATTGGAATTCAAACAAAAGCTTTGTCTACAAAATATATATATACAAATTCTGATCTTTAAAGAGCATGAAAGAAATCTCTAATTACAAACCAAAGAGTGATATAAATTCTGATTCTAGAAAGCATGAAAATATTAACTATTATGAAGCGAAAAATGTTGAAGGACTAATCTATTAAATGACTACAAGCATAACGAAATACGAAATGGTAAACAAAATAATCTGAGTTATACGAAATAATGCAAACAACGAAGTAATTAAACTAGAATGCAGTGATAACATAAAGAAATTGAATGAAAACAATCAGAACACAATGAAATGAAAATAAACTAAAAACCTTGACTGTCTATAGGGGCCTTCCACATCCAGTAGGTATGATTCACAATCACATACACATCGAATTAGAAAGATGACTTCAAATTAATACAAGACCAAAAGTCCAGATCACAATTTCTTCAGCGGTTAACTAATACATCCTCCCTGATATCGTTGATAGAGGATACATATTTATATAAAATGTGTGCTCAATCAGTTAAGACTTCTATGCCTACAGATCTGATGTTCAATCCTAATTCAAATATGAAACTAGACAGTAAAAGCGTTATTTCGTTGATTTTTTATTTGGAAATAAAATCGAGAAAACGTGTTGTGCATGGACTCTTGTTGCTACGTGTTGACCTGTATCTTTGATCGCGCCACTATGTGATTCCTTTGGTGAACTGGCTCAAGCGAATAGGAGGAGATCCATGAGGGAATCTACCCTCAACTACCCATATGCTTAGTTGCTTCATTAGCGCACCAAAACACCGCAAACCATGAAGGTAGCTACATATTTATACAATGGCTGCATAATCATGTTAATTTTGTAGCTAATGCACTCTTTAATATAACAATAAGGAAAATTAACACATATGAAAAATAAGACATGTAAGAGTTGTTACCTTATCAAAATCTATGATTTGCTGCCTTTATTGAGTTGATAGTGATGATGAGAAAGAGGAAAATGGTGGAAAAAGGGTGTCAAAACAAAACAGTTATGGAACTCTACAATTATCTTTGTTTTGAGGAGGAATAAATCATGGAGGAGACCTTCAATGGCCTAGGTTAGAGGGAATTGATTAACAGTTCTAAGTAGTGTTTACAACAAAGGATCGAGTTTCTCAAAATCCTGTAGTATTATTCATTCAATTTGTAAGAAACACATTTCATTCTATCTTAATTCAATGTCTTAGATTACGATAATGATTATTTTCTTGAATTATATCATGATGAGTACTTAAGTTTTCTTTTATTATGTTTTTGCCAGTTATTCTTGTTTCTTTTGAGTGCATGTTATGAAGGAGGATTTTGGAGCAGATAGACTTGGTTGATCTACTTCAGTCATTGTTTTTCAGTAAGTCATTAAAACGTTGGCAATAGTTAATAAATATTCGTGTTTTCTATTTGTGATTAAAGTGAGTATTTCTTCTTTCACATTGTTATGGTGCATAACCCTAACTATAAGAAGTAATTTCTATTAACATATAAACAAGGAATTCTTTGTATAAAATATGATTTGATAATACCTAAGATGGAACTAATTCTTCAAAATTACAAAACCATAAAGCTTAAAAGGGAAAAAAAATAAATATATTATATTATTCATATTATTTTCAATTTAAACATACTTCACTAATAAATATTTTAATTATGAAAAAGAAATTCTGAAATCATAAACATAAATATATAATGAAATTAATTATGATTGTAAAAACTTGCAAGTGAACAAATTCACAACTCTATATTATTGTATTTAAAAATTTTGAAATATAAAAATTTTGAAATATAGTTATTTTTTTTTAAATAAGTGAGGAAATTTTCTTATTAATGTTTTCTATAAACAAGGAAAAAAAGATATCTTATAAAAAACCAAAACATGAATGAATTATAAATATTTAAAAAAACAACATAAATAATTCCTTATAAAGTCCTTGTGGAGTTTGGAAATAACTTAATTATTTTATTCTTATCTTCAACCAGTTTTGGATTAAAGAAATGGTTTCCAGATTTAAACAAAAGTAGAAGTAGAAGCCAAATTTATTGGATAAACCTAATTTTTCCTATTTGTATGCCTTATGCCTTGCTATGTGTTCTTGGCTTATATATTGATATTGCTATGTGTTTTTGTTTTTATTTTCTTAGATATTAATATTAACATGGATGTTTACTTAGATGTTCAAATAGATGTTAACAATATAGTTTTATTATTTAGCATAGTAATTTGTTGCTAATCATTTCCTAGTGGCATTTTAATTGTTGTTGTTTTTTAATTAGCGATATCCAATTTTACATATAAATTATAAATCATATGATACAGGGTATATGTGAGAAAAAAATATTCTCCAACATATTTTAAAATTATGTTTTTAACATAATAGTTCGGTGAAAGTCGAGTTTTTACTATTATATATACTCGATGATACCTGTCTATTCATTAAATTTACAAAATAATATATATATATATATATTATAAAATATATATATATAATATATATAAATATAAAAAAAACAAATTTTATAAAATAAATTTGAGCAAATTTATAATTTTCCAAAATTATTTTTAAATAAGATTTAGCGTTTTAAAAAAAAATCAAATTTTTAATAAGATTTTCCTTGATCGAAAAAAAATCAAACTTCTTTTTAAGCACAAAATCAATTTAAGAAACTACTCTCTTCAAAAATGAATAGCCTATTTTTCCAAAAAGCTAGATTAAATTTGATTTATTTTTTTTTCACCTCAAAAAATAAAACATGAAATAATTCTAAGTATACATTGTCTTGTCGAGATTAGACCATAAAACCTATATTGTAATGCCCACGAGCTATAGGGCATTCGGGTGCGTGGGTGAGTGGACGAGTTGCGGCCTGGTGGGAGACACGCGAAGCAAAACGGGAAAAATGCGAAGTGTTTTCAGTGTTGGTTATATATACCGTGTGGGTGGTCCCAGGCAACCCAATGAGCAGGAAAGCCGACGGGCGAACCAACACACGGGTGGGCGGTCCCAGGCGAGTGAACAGGCGGGCTGATGGACGAATCATGGAACAAGCCGACGGTTGTGCGACATGGTGGCAGGTCGGCTGAATGACCATACAATGAGCGGGCAAGCTTATATATAGGCGGAGGTGAGTTGAGATGGAGGCATTCGAACTTGGATGAGAAAGTGGAGTCAAAATGCGAGCTAAGGCACATTCTGCGGTGGAGCAGGACGTGCAGATGTGCTCGCACGATGGGCGAACCGAACAAGGCGTGCAAGGGCGTTGTTTGGGAGGTTCATGCAGGACGACCAAGTGAGGACGTGCACTGAATGAAGGTTCATGCAGGGCGACCTGGTGAGGGCGTCCGCCAAACGAAGGTTCATGCAGAGTGACACGGTGAGGGTGTCCGCCGAACGAAGAGCAGATGAACCGGAGGGCATGAATGAGAGTTTGTGCAAGCGGTACTACGTGCGGCCCACCGAACGAAGGGAGGTCAAGTCTGTGAATGGGAGTTTAGGCGAGAGGCGACATGGGTCTGTGTGCGCCCGCCGAACAAAGGCACAGTTGGGCTGAACGATAATGTCAAGCAGGGTAACACGATGAGGGTGCCCACTGAACGAACAGTGAGCAAGTCAGTTGGTGAACAAAATGAAGTGCGACGGGTTGTGAACGAAGGCGACCGACGTGCAGACGTGTCGGGTAGGCATGCACGGTGACATGGGGAGGGTGCCCAAGTTGGAAAAACAGCACGACGAGCTGAACGAACGCGTTCAGGGGTGAATGAAGAGTTGGGAAGAATGTGCAGCGACCGTTCAGGTGTGCCGACGAGCTAGGCAACAGAGTTTGCCGAAGCTGTAAAATTGGCTAAGTGTAAATTTGGGGTTTCCTCAAGATTTAACTTATACATATATTGATACGGGCAGACTCATATTGCAGGGAGTTTCCCCTCCCTTTATACTGTTGTGCATTTATACATTTTAATGTTGTTATGATGAATGTTTATGGTTTTCATCGTGTATAAAGGAAAACTTAATACTTGGTAAATAAGAAATAAACTAAGTACGAATGTCAGGCATAGTCCATGATTGTGAGTATTTGTGAAAAGAAAAGGGTCGGTGGTACTGCACCTCGCTATAGTGCGGTTGGAAGAGTACCGCTAGTGTAGGGGCGTGATAGGTGGTATTAGAGCTGATGATCAGGTAAACAAGCTGCAGGATTTGTAGAGAAGTTGATCCCACTACACTTCGTGATAGGTTTAGCAGAGGTGAAGCTTCGTGCTTGGGCCAAGCTGAACGACAAGGCATGGCAGGTTTTGAAGAATGCGAAGGGAAGCTCTTGCTAACCTTATACAAGTTAAAGCGGATGAAAGAAGAGAACCCACGGATTCGTGATAAACTTGAAGTCTTGGAAAAGAATGTTGAAGATGAACTTCTTCGACTTGGTTGGGCAATGGAGCAGGATGAAGTTACAGATTGTGATGACGAAGAAGAGGAAGTTGTGATAGATGAAGACATTGTAGATATGACAACGATGGAAGATGAACTTGAAATTGTTCAAGTTGGACCAGGATCGTGCGGTTTGCAGACATTGACGGATGAGAAAACTCACATGGAGGGACCTCATGATGAAGCAAGTACTTATACTTGTGTTTCAATCGATCATTTGGTAGGTGAACCATATGCAGGGAAGAGAAAAATCAATTTGCCAAAGCAAGGGAGGATCTTACCATGGATGTCTACGATGAGACCTTGTATGGAGAGGCAAGGATCATTGACTGTTGCAGGACTTGTTGGGGTTGTTTGTGACCTTATGGTAGAAGGTACAAAAACCTGTGACAAGGGAGGAATGTGATGATCATTGCAGAGGAATGGGTCATGCTTTAGCCACATGGAGAAATTGGCTAAGTGCCCGGCATGACTCATGGACAGATTGGAGGAGGGCACACACTTGAGTATGATGATACTTGGGTGGACTTCTGATGGCCGAGACCAGGAGGAAGTCTTGGTGGAACCTTTAGTGAGGGAGATATGATGGAAGAGACTCATATGATGTGATGATGATATGGTTGGGTGACCGAGTTCACTAGACCAAATTGCAAACTTGGGTGAGGATGACTGATTGTTGTGATGGGTCTACCTAGTTGGACAACATGGGCAGCTTGAGTCATGGACATCAGGTTGGAGACATGAAGTATGGAAGTCTTATGCAGGGACATTATGTAGGAGTGCTTGTAGAGGTGTCATTTATGGGCATCCAATGAGGAGTGCCTAGGCAGGGATGTTTTATAGGTGGATTTTCTAGTGTGACATGGAGATGATTTTGAGCCGATGGAGAGGTTGTGCACTCTTGTACAACAAGGCCATGGACTTGGATGGACTTGTGAGTAGACTATAGAGCATTCCTACTACATGGAAAGCTGAGGCACCTTGCAGAGACCTTTGGGCCGAGACATGTATGCCTACTGGAGTGTTGGTTGGAGATGACTCATGGAGCTCATGATGACATGAGGTTGTGACTTTTAGGGACTTCATATATGGTGGACTTGGAGGATCTGATGCATTGAGGAGCTGAGGTTAGGGACTTTGATGTAGGATGGGGTGCATACTTTTGAGTACATGTATGGGTGTGCTTGAAAGAGTGACTTGATGAGGAGGATCGATATGAGACACTTTGGAATGATGGAGTTACAGTGATGATGAAGCCTTGGTGGCAACACTTGCACATGGGTTGAGCCAAGACTTAACCACTTTTGACACATGGGAGCTAATTGATCTATGATCATGGGCAGCACATGGATGGATGAGACGGGTGTATACTTGTTTCTGTGGCAGACTTGAGGGATGACACATTACAGATATGATGGAGGTTGCTTCATGGACCTAGATGTGGCACATCGAGAGTTGGGTTTGGTGAGAGGATCTCTTCATTTTGAGGAGATGGATATTATGCAGATGGATGGTGATGTTGGGATAGATGTGGATTATTTCATGCAGCACATTGGTACCAAATATCATGGACAGCATGTTGTAGACAAGATGGAGTTTACTTCATGGACCCGAGCATGGCTTACATTTATATGCAGATGGATTCTTGATCGATTTGATGTTGTGACGAGAGTTTGAGAAATGACTGATGATGGCATAAGGATGTGCATTCTTATGGTTTTAGCGTGACAGTTGGACTGATCACCCAACTAGTTTGAATCATGGGGGGTCGACAGTGTGTAGAGATGTGTTAGCATTGTGTTGGAGTATCATGGCATCAGTTCACACGATGACGATACATGATGAGGTTGACACGATATGTTATAGTGAGCATGTAGCTTGAGATGGAAGAACCAGCCTTCCATGGTGGGAGCAGCATGTGGAGATTGCGATGGATGTGGTTGATGATCATGGATTGAGGATACTTTCCGATGTATGACATACTGATGGGGTATATGCCTTGGCATGGATATCTTAGTGACGAATGGTTGCTGGGATGAGAGATTGTCGAGGATGACAATGACTTCAAGTGGGGGAGAATGTAAGGCCCACGAGCTGTAGGACGTTCAGGTGCACAGGCAAGTGGACGAGCTACGGCCCCGTGGGAGATGCGCGAAGAAAAACAGCAAAAATGCGAAGTGTTTTGAGTGTTGGTTGTATATACGGTGTGGGTGATCCCGGGCGACCCGATGAGCAGGTGAACCGATGGGCGAACCAACACACGAGTGGGAAGTCCTGGGCGAGTGAACGGGTGGGCCAATGGATGAAACATGGAATAAGCTGACGGTTCTACGACATGGTGGCAGGTCGGCCGAACAACCATACAACGAGTGGGCAAGCTTATATATAGGTGGAAGTGAGTTGAGATGGATGCATTTGAACTTGGATGAGCAAGTGGAGTCAAAGTGCGAGCTAAGGCACAGTTCTGCGGTAGAGCAGGATGTGTGGATGTGCTCGCAGAACGGGCTAACTGAATAGGGCATGTGAGGGCATCGTTCGAGAGCTTCGTGCAGCGTGACCTAGTGAGGGAATCCACTAAATGAAGGTTCGTGCAGGTCGACCCAGCGAGGGTGTCTGTTGAACGAAGGTTCATGCAAGGTGACACGGTGAGGGCATCCGCCGAACAAAGAGAAGATGAACCGAAGCACGTGAATAGGAGTTTGTGCAAGTGGTACTACGTGCGGCCCACTGAACGAAGGGAGGTCAAGTCCGTGAATGAGAGTTTGGGCGAGAGGCGACATGGGTGCGTGTGCGCCCGCCGAACGAAGGTAGGGTTGGGCTGAACAATAATGTCAAGCATGGTAACACGGTGAGGACGCCTGCTAAATGAACGCTGAATGAGTCGGTTGGTGAACAAAACGAAGTGTGATGGGTTGTGAATGAAGGTGACCGACGTGCAAACGTGTCAAGTAAGCATCCACGGTGACACGGGGAGGGCGCCCAAGTTGGGAAAACGGCACGACGAGCTGAACGAACGCATTCAGGGGTGAATGAAGAGTTGGGTAGAACGTGTGGCAACTGTTTGGGTGTGCCGACGACCTGGACAACCGAGTTTGCTGAAGTTGTAAAATTGGCTAAGTGTAAATTTGGGTTTCCTCAAGATTTAACTTATATATATATTGATACAGGCAGACTCATATTGCAGTGAGTTTCCCATCCCTTTATACTATTGTGCATTTATACATGTTAATGTTGTTATGATGAATGTTTATGGTTTTCATCGTGTATAAAGGAAAGCTTAATACTTAGTAAAGAAGAAATAAACTAAGTATGAATGTTAGGCATAGTCCATGACCGTGAGTATTGGTGAAAAGAAAAGGGTCGGTGGTGCCACACCTCACTATAGTGCAGTTGGAAGAGTACCACTAGTGTAGGGGTGTGGAATATATAGACCAAACCTCCCCACCTAAATATTAAACCACATCCTAAATACTAAATATAACTACTTACATCATCAAGCAACGATTATTGATTCTTCTTATGCTTTAGGCACCAATGATTCATGTTTCTAACACTGAAAACTACTCAACCAACAACCGTCAAATTAAGGTTGCATGTACCCAACTAGAGCTGCACCACGGCCCATCGAAGTTCTCACAACAAAACCCACGTGAACATAACATTCTTATAAAACCTGTGGGGTTCGTAGCAAACCTTCGTCCACACTACTTAACAGGCACTAAGAAATTATTGATCTAACCAATAATGGTTCCATCAAATGCCTAAACAAGTCAATTGAAACTAGAAAGAAATCACGATTACAAGTTGGTGGGTGAAAAATTTAAAAACTACAATTATATATTATAGGTGTTAAAAAGTGAATCAAAACCAGAAAGAAATCATGATTGCAAGTTGGTGGGTGATAAATTTATTATAGGTGTTGAATATGTTGTTAACTTTTTTCTTTTAACTATTTTTGGCTAGCTCGCAAGTTGGAGAAGTTTTTATTTGATTCGTTTAGAGTGTATTTTTCAAGTTTTTTTGGTATGGTTTTTGTTTCTTTTTTATATTAGATTATGAATATGTATATAGTTTGAGTGGGCCTAATGGTTAAGAGTATGTATTTCCTTTTAAGAGGTTGTAGGTTCAAATCAAAGGGGTAGAGTATGTATGCCTTCATAGACTTGGCAGTCAAATCGTTGTGCGGAGGTGGGTCCTGTTGTCCCACAAGCAAGGTCTTACAAGGTCTTGTTTTGGGCCCCTTGTCCCATAAACAAGGTCTTACAAGGTCTTGATTTGGGTCCCTTATCCCAAAAACAAAGTCTTACAAGGTCTTGTTTTGGGTCCCTTGTCCCACAAACAGGGTCTTACAAGGTCTTGTTTTTACTTTTAAGTTGTTTGTTGTTATGTGTTTTGATACATGCTTTAATGACTTCCATTTGCCTTTGGGTATGCTTCCTCAAATTTTGTAGTGATAGAAGAGAAATTGTGTTATGAGGGTTTGGAAGAAAGAATGCTACATCTTCCAATCCTATATCTCCCCTACATTTATTTTGGGGTAGAAAGAGAGCTTTCCATTGCCTCCTTGGAGCTGTTTCTTTGTGCACATATTCCAATTCAAATTTAGTTAAAATTCCAATCCAAAACATTTATATCCTTATGTTATTATGAGCCGCTCTCCATAGATGTCAATTTGAGGCCATGGAATTCTTTTCCTTCTAAGAGAAAACCTTAATATGGTTTTCTTCATGTTGACTCTTTCCTATCTACATGCAACTAACTTCTAAGGCTCTAAGTTGTGCAAGCATTGCTTTAGAAATGACTTTCACATCCTTTGTATAAATCAAGGCCATAAATACAATTCCGACTATATTTCTTGAGAGCCATTTCTTTAAAATCCAAACCCAAATTTGTAGTTTGGGCCTTATTTCTAATACTTTACTTTAGTTAGTTTACAAATGTGCGTTTCCTTTTCTTTCATACTACAACGTTACTACCTTGGTTTTCCATGTTCACTCACATCCCTATTTATGTGCAAAAGCCTCTAAGACTCTAAGATGTTCTTACTATATTCACCCACCCTATGTTTTGCATTATCATTTTCTAGTTTGTCTATATAGATGCCAAAAAAATAGATTAAAAACAAGAGATGATTTACTTACCTCACTATCAATATTGAATTTCTCAAATAATTCCTTTTTATTCTATTTTTATTTTTTTCATATTTATATAATTATTATATCAAATTTCCTTTCCTTGCAATCTCAAAGTCTTTATTTTATCTTTGTCTTAATTGTCCCACATCTAAATGTAAATTAGTAATCTATAATGAAGTTCTTTAGAACAAAACTTTACATGGAACTTTAGTTTTTTTAACCATTACCTCAACATTATGGAATATTCAACAATATTGAGAGGGGGTGAATCGATATTAACACTGTTTAGCTTCAAAAACTGTTAAATACATCCATAGATATAAAGCACAAAGAATTTTATGTGGAAGTCCAAGGTGGGAAAAAACCACAAAATGTTTTCTTAATATATATAAAGAGTATCCATGCAAATTATCAGCACCAACTCCCTAGTTTATAAGCACCAACTACTTGGTTTATCAACATCGACTAAAAGGAAGCACCAAATCCATTGCTTGTTGGCATTATGGCTAATGTGTTGTCCTTGATGGCAACCTACTTGATAAATATGTCAACATTATGATAACAAGGTGATTATGCAGGAGGATACATATGTGACATGTGATATGGACAAAAGAATATCAATTCAGAGACAAATGAATGATAAAGACGAAGTTTGGGAAAGTATATGAGGATCCTATTCATAAGGGTCACGTACATACACAGGTATGGTGAAGAAAAGTCGCGTATAAAATCTGCAACATGGTAACTTGAATACTATAAGTCTTTACCATTGTATTGGACCATAGTAATGAGTACGACAACAGTTATTTGATCCCATCAAAGAATAGTAATGTCTTTACTAAGGGACTGGCCTAAGGTATTGGCTAAGGGTAATGCTATATAAGGAGATGGAGATCAAAGTGTTAAGAGTGCAATTAATGTGTTATACATGTGTGATATGATTTGGAATAGGTGTGCACTAGGGAGCAAGGGGAAGACTCAAATCTGAAAGATATGAAGTTTGGTGACATATGAAGATGTACGCTATTTTCCTTTACTAAAATCACATACATATGTTGGATGCATGAATGATAGTAGCATATGGAAATAAAAATATGAAATGAAAAGTTTAAAATATTGATTCAC
>APFE031039845.1:59418-112169 GCA_000404065.3 Pinus taeda
CACCAAATCTTGTACATGAGTTAATATTAGTCAAAGAAAATATTTCCTCTTGGTAGTTGGACACAGGAGGTTGATCAAAATAAGGTGGTCATCTAGAAAATATATTATTGGTTACTTTATAACCAATTAGGTGCGTTCAAGTGGATTCTGTACGTGGCTTACTTTATCCTGAGGTTCCCACTCTTCCCCTAAACACATCGATCCCACGTTGACTTTCCCTTTTTTAACAGGCACTTCACTCTACACCATTGATCTCCTCTCTTCAGATCTAATGGTCATCACTCACCCCGATTACTAACTAGCTCGTTGATTTTCTACTGTCGATCTGTTCGTCTGATCCAACGGTCATCGCATGATTTCGCATGGATTCGAGCACAGTCTTTATCACCTCGGAGGCAAGCGAAAAAGTGTTTTTTTCTCTCTCCTCCAGTTGCAACGTGTCGATCGTTCAAGCTAATCACATGGACTCGGAATATTACCGCTTACCACTTGAAAGGCACACGATATACCACTTCCCGCTTTTCCAATACAACCCATGTGCATTAAATCAAACTTTAATAAAGCACTTAATCAATGTTCAGCGCTTAATTCCAAGATTACCTGTTAACGCTAAATGACTGCGATTAACGATAAACACATAAACACTGAGATTTACAATTAAAGCATGAAAATAGAGGAAATAGTGGGTTAAGATTAAAAATGCAGATACACCGATGTAAATGAGATTCTACACCAGGATTAACACATAGTTTCACACTGAATGAATTTATTCAATATAATAGAAGTTACAGAGTCTTGGCCCTCTCGGCTCAATTACAACAATTTATTTGACCTCTATCCCAATATCAAAACCCTATCTATCACTCAGACTCTCGCTTCTCACTCAATTCTCAATCATCTCAACTAATCCTTTTCCAATACAATTTTTTCTCTTTTATCAATCAAATCCTATTCTAATTGCACTAACAACTTGATCGCTATTTGAATCAATCTAACAATCAAATCTCTATTCTTAAGCTCTATTACACACCTATGCTAACAACTTATCCCTTAGTCTAAAATAATACAATTTTCTAATTATTACAATAATGAAGTAAAATCATTTTCGAGAGATCCAACCTTCTCTACCAAAACTGACTTTCGACCACTCAAGTCAATGAAATTTAACTCATTTAGCCACAACATGTGAACAAACAATCACATTGCCGGCTAAGTCCAGATGCTCCTACATTAGACTCCCGTGGAAGAAAAGAATCATTCCTCGGACTTTTAGGGTTTACTCCATACTTCTGCAACTCTACTATTGTCAACCAACTGACATCCTTCACTGGTTTCCCTTTCCATTTGACTAGATATTGAACATAAACCTATCTTCTGGTTCTTTTGGATACTCTTTTCTCCAAAACAGCTTCCACCTCTTTCTTAACAGTCTTTGGCATTTTTTCTTCCCAATTTAAAGTTTGAACTTCATCTTCTGTAGTTTCTTTCTGTAGCTCTGTCTATGTCTCTTTGTATGGATACAAATCTGCAACATTCAAGATAGGTGATATTCCAATTCCCTCTGGCAATTCAATTTCATAAGCATTAGTTGAAAACTTTCTTACAATTCTACATGGTCCTATCTTTTTCATTTTTAGTTTATTATAAGTCTTAGCAGGAAATCTTTCTTTTCTCAAATACACCATCACTAAATCTCCCACTTGGAATTTTTTTTATCTTCTTTTCATATCATCTCTTTGTTTGTATTTGCCACTACTTTCCTACAATCTACCTTTGACATCTTCTTGTCGTCTCTGCATCTGCTCTGCAAACTCTTCAACTTTTTCACTTCTTGTCTTGCTTACACAAATTTCTGAGCTCATACACACCTCTTGGATTCACCCCAAAAACAATCTGAAATGGACTCATTCCAATACTTCGGTTTGGAGTGTCATTATAAGCAAACTCAACCTAGCTAGTGCTAAGTCCCACTGCTTAGGATTTTGATACACTAAACTTCTCAATATGTTCCCCAAGCTTCTGTTTACCACTTCGGTCTGTCCATCTATTTGAGGATGGTATGCTGAACTAAAACTGAGGTTAGCACCTATTTTCTTACAAAGAGTTCTCCAGAAATGCCCTACAGACTTTGTATCTCTATCAGACACAATACTTATAGGCAATCCATGTAATCTTATGATTTCTGAAAAAAAATATATTAGCAATATGTGTTGCATCACTAGTCTTCTTACATGCATGGAAATGTGCCATCTTGGAAAATCTATCTACCACAACATAAATGGAATCATTCCACCTTTAAGTTTAGGTAACCACAAAACAAAATCCATGCTAACTGCATCCCATGGTCGGTCTGGTATTGGCAATGGCTAGTACAATCCCGTATTTTGGCTTTTCCCTTTATCATGTTGACATATCCTGCACTTCTCAAAAAACCTCTTAACATCATTCTGCATCTTTGGTCAATAGTAAAAAGAATTTACCTGGGCAAAGGTTTTGTCTTCTCCAAAGTGACCAGATAATCCTTCACTGTGTTTCTCCTTTATTATGTTTTCCATCATAGAAAATTTGGGAATACACAACTTGTTGCCTTTAAACAATAAACCTCCTTGGATAAGATAATCTAACCACTGACTTCTGTTATGAACTATTGGATTTTGTACTACTATATAAATATCTTTGAAATCTGCATCATCTTTATACATTTCAACCATTTCTTCAAATCCTACAACACCAACTTTTAATTCTTGCACAATAAAATTTACCGTGCTTAGAGCATCAAGAACTTTGTTCAACTTACCACTTGTGTGTTTTATCACAAAAGTAAAGCTCTGCAAAAACTCTACCCACTTGGCATGTTTCTAGTTCAATTTTGGCTGGTTGTTTATGAACTATAATGCATGATTGTTAGAATACAATATAAACTCCTTTGGTAGCAAATAATGTCTCCATTTTTTTAAGGCTTGTACAATAGCATAAAATCCTTTATCATAAGAAGAATACTTCTTATAAGCTTCATTTAATTTCTCACTAAAGTATGCTATTCGTCTCTATTCTTGACTCAAAGCTGCTCCAATTGCAACTCCCATAGCATCTGTCTCAACTTGAAATACATTTTCAAAATCAGGTAAAGCTAAAATTGGTTTCTCTATGATTTTCCTCTTCAACAACTTAAAATTTGTATCTGCTACTTCTCTCCACTTTAATGGCTCATTGGTCTCCTTGATTGTTTCAAGAATTGGTGCACAAATCTGACTAAAACCTTTGATAAATTTCCTATAAAAACTTGCATGACCATGAAAACTTCTTACCTCAAATATATTCCTTGGAATAGACCAGTTCCAAATTGCTTGGACTTTCTCTAGATCCATTTTCAACACTTATTTAGAAACTAGAAATCCCAAGAAATTAATTCTTCTTTCATGAAACTACATTTCTTCAAATTTATCAGTAGTTTCTCTTTCTGCAAAGTTCTTAAAACCAATTTAAGATGCTCTAGATGTTCTTCTTTACTTATACTAAAAACTAGAATATCATCAATATAAACAATAACAAACTTGCCTGCATATTCCTTCAAGACTTCATTCATCAATCTCATGAATGTGTTAGGTGCATTAGTGAGTCCAAAAGGCATCACTAACCACTCATACAACCCACTGTTTGTTTTAAATGCACTCTTCCATTCATCTAATTCTCTAATTCTTATTTGATGATATCCACTCTTCAGACCTATTTTAGTAAAATACTTTGACCCACTCAAACAATCCATCAAATCATCCATGCGTGGTAAAGGAAACCTATACCTGATAGTGATCTTGTTTATGTCTTTGGAATTTGTACACATACGCCATCCACCTCCTTTCTTTGGACTGAGTACTGTTGGTACAACACATGGACTAAGGCTCTCTCTGATTAGTCCATTATCCATCAGTTCTTGCACTTGTTTTCCAACTTCTGCATTCTCTTGAGGAGTTAATCTGTATGCTTCTTTGTTTGGCAAATTTGATCCTAGTATTAGATCAATATGATGACTAATACTCCTGATTGGTGGCAATGCATTTGGCAACTCATCCACAATAATATCAACAAAATCATTCCAGAGTTTTGATTTCTTCAAGTTAATCATATAAGTTTGTGGAAGTCAAAATTACCTTAGGTCTCCCTATGACAATAAAATCCATTTCTTCACCTTTTCCAACCTCTTGCAACAACTCCTTTCCACTCAATAGCATAACATTGTTTCTAGGTGCTCCTTTGTCAACTTCATCCTTCAATGGCATCAGCATATGTTTATTTCCATCCTACTCCAGAGTATAAGTATTTTTCCTCCCATCATGAATAACTTTCTGATCAAACTGCCAAGGCCTTCCTAGAAATACATGGCATACATCCATTGGCATTACATCACACAATATTACATCTTTATAAGTACTAATCTGTATCTCTACCTTGCATTTTTATGTCACAATAATCTGATGTCCTTTCTGCAACCATGACACTTTGTAAGGAGTAGGGTGTATTGTCTTCACTAATCCTAGCTTGTCCACCATCTTTGTAGAAACAAGGTTATCAGTGCTTCCATTGTCAATTATCACTTTACAACATTTACCTTTGGATTTGCATGTAGTTTTGAATAAAATCTTCCTTTGAGCTAGTTCTCCAGTCTCTTTCTCTACCTTAATAAATACCCTTTTCAACAACAGGGATTCTCCTACTTCATGGGATTCTTCCTTTTTTTTAATTTGAGGTGTTTCTTCCTTTGCCTTAGCCACATTCACATTCCTCTAACTTCTTGTTCTATTATGAGGACAGTCCCATGATCCATGTCCCCATTCTCCACATGTGTAACTTCGAATATCTCTTCCTTGACCTCTTCCTCTGGGTGAAAATCTTCCTTTATTAAAATCTCCCCTTTGTGGTGGTCTACTACTTGAACCTCCTACTCCACTCTGATGTTGTTGAAACCTTGGTCTGGTAAATCCTCTACCTCTTACTGAACTTTCCCTCTATTCCTTCACTTTTGTTTCCTCAACATCTTCTCTTCTGCCTTCAAACCTGCTTGATATGCATCTTCAATGGTCTTCAGACTCAGCAAGCTGATCTCATCTTGTATGTCATATCTTAAGCCATTAATATTTCTAGCTACCTTCTCCATGTCATCCTCTGCATGTCCTACTCTAATACTCAATCTATAAAACTCTTCTATATATTCTTTAACAAACATTCCTTTTTGCCTTAAATTCTATAACTGTTTGAAAATATTTAAATGATAAAATTTTGGCATAAATTTAGCTTTCATTTTACTAACCATTTTGTCCCGTTGCTTTATCTTGGACTTTCCTTTTCTTTTTCTGGATGTTTGTAGTTCATCCCACCAAATAACTACATGACCCTTCAATCTGGTCACTGTAAATTTCACCTTATTTTTGTCATCAACCTCCTGATAGTCAAAATATTTGTCTAATGAACTGATCCAATCCATTAGCTCTTCTACATTCAGACTCCCTTCATACACAAGAATTTCCCCTTTGGTTTTCCACCTACTTTAGCCAACATCTTGATAACTTTGGTAGTTTCGTTTTCCTCCTCTTCTTCTTCCTCAGAAGATTCTTCTACAGGACTGGCAACTCCTTCATTAGGGGTTCTCCTCTGAGTAGTCTCCATTGTGTCCATCCTTGTACACAGACTCTGGATCTCTTCTAGAAAAACCGCATTTGCTTCAGGTCTTCCTCGACCTATGCCAGCTCCCCTCCTCGGCGACATGTTTACTACAGTCAAACTCAATCTCTATGCTCTGATACCAAAAATGATGTAGGAGGTTGATCAAAATAAGGTGGTCATCTAGAAAATAGACTATTGGTTACTTTATAACCAATCAGATGCGTTCAAGTGGATTATGTACGTGGCTTACTTTATCCTAAGGGTCCCACTCTTCCCCTAAACACGTCGGCCGCACGTTGACTTTCCCTTTTTTAACAGGCACTTCACTCTACACTGTTGATCTCCTCTCTCCAGATCTAATGGTCATCACTCACCCCAATCACTAACTAGCATGTTGATTTTCTACCGTCAATCTGTCCGTCTGATCCAACGGTCATCGCATGATTTCGCATGGATTCGAGCATGGTCTTTATCACCTCGTAGGCACACGAAAAAGTGGTTTTTTCTCTCTCCTTTGATTGCAACGTGTCGAGCGCTCAAGTTAATCGTGTGGACTCATAATATTACCGTGTACCACTTGAAAGGCATGCGATATACCACTTCTCGCTTTTCCAATACAACCCATGTGCATTAAATCAAACTTTAATAAAGTGCTTAATCAATGTTTAGCGCTTAATTCCAAGATTACCTGTTAATGCTAAATGACTGCGATTAACGATAAACACATAAACACTGAGATTTACAATTAAAGCATGAAAACAAAGGAAATATCTGGTTAAGATTCAAAACTTAGATACAGGGATGTAAACGAGATTTTGCACCAGGATTAACACACAGTTGCACACTGAATCAATTTATTCAATATAATAGAAGTTACAGAGTCTTGGCCCTCTCGACTCAATTACATAAATTTATTTGACCTCTATCTCAATCTCAAAACCCTCTCTATCACTCAAACTCTCGCTTCTCACTCAATTCTCAATCATCCCAACCAATCCTTTTCCATTACATTTTTTTCTCTTTTATGAGTCAAATCCTATTCTAACTGCACTAACAACTTGATCACTATTTTAATCAACCTAACAATCAAATCTCTATTCTTAAGCTTTGTTACACACCTATGCTAACAACTTATCCCTTAGTCTAAAATAATACAATTTTCTAATTATTACAATAATGAAGTAAAGATCATTTTCGAGAGATCCAACCTTCTCTACCAAAACTGACTTTCGACCACTTAGGTCAATGAAATTTAACTCATTTAGCCACAACATGTGAACAAACAATCACATTGTTGGCTAATTCTAGATGCTTCTGCATCATAGTTGCTCCTCTATAGGCTTCACACAAGCAATCAGTTTACGACCTTCTTAGCAGAAAACATTCCCTCAACAAATGATCCTTGTACTCATCCCCAACAAGCTCCAAACTAAGACTAAACCTTGGACTTTAATGCACTTAAAATGAACCCTCATTCATTCAAAACTCGCCTTCTAAAACTTGGCCTCCTCCATAGGGCTCATCCTCCTCAACAAATAACAACATTATATCTTCAAAAACAGACATGAAACTTTCCTTCAAACATACCAAAATTTGGCCCTCAAAACAGGCTTGAGTTCGGCCTTGTTTGTAGCAGAACTTGGGTCCTAAAATTCAACCTTAATAGGGATAGGTCACGACTCTTAGAATAGGCATGAAAATCATCCTTCCAAACTAGAATTTGGTCCTTTACACAAATATGAAATTCAACCTTCAAAGGGGACAAAATTTGACCCTCAAGAAATAGTCTGCAATTAGCCTTCTAACTAGGACCAAAACCTTTAAAAAGTGTGCTAAAAATCCTTCCAAAATAAGCCAAAAAACTTTCCAAAATAAGTCAAAAACCCTTCAAACATGTACGAAAAATCCTTCCCTAGAAAGTCTCTCCAAATTGGCTCCTCTTCACTTCTAGTTCATGAGGTATGAACCTTAGAACTCTTTCTTTTCTTCACTTATTTGAACATATATGAACTTGCTTGAGTGAGTGACTCAAAATTATCCTTCTCATGCCTATTTATAGTGCATTTAGGGTTTATATTGGGCTGACTTGTCCACTGGTTGGGCTTAGTTTTCCATTGGCTAGATTAGCTTGTGCAACTAGCAGAATGTATAGTGAATATTTGAAAAATCATTTCTCCTCAACCTTGAGGAGTTAGAGGGAGTACCATATACCTTTGGAAAGGTCTCAGAATAATATTTTCAACCATATATGTTATGCTTCCATTGGAGCTTGGTAAATGTAGTAAAAATGCATTCAAATATAGGTTGTCCAAATGGGTTATCAAAAATAATATTTCGAAATGTGCTATTTGAAAATGTAACTTTCACTTTCATTTGGAAAACCTTTGACATTAATGACATCTTATTTCAGCAATCTCCCCCTTCCATATTTCTCCTCCTATGATCATGTTGGAAATGTATTCATGATTCTTTATCTTTCTCTCCCCCTTTAACATCAATGGAAAAGGGTAACTCCCCCTAAAACTATATCTTCGCTTGTCTTTCTTTTCAAAATATTGTGAAAATAAATTTGGTGCATAAATTATTCCTAGTTTCTATCTGATATACTCAAATTTCTCTTTGGGAAGTGGTTTGGCAAATATTTCTATAATATGTTCCTTTATACCAACATACTCTATCTTGATTTTCTTTTCGGTGACTTGCTCCCTTAGAAAGTGAATCTTGATAGGAATATGCTTGGTCTTGGAATGCATCATTAGATTCTTGGAGATTTTTATTACACCAATGTTGTCACAAAGTATTGGAATAGGCTCATCATATTTTACTTGTATGTATTGCAAGGCTTTATTCATTCATAGGGCATGAGTG
The DNA here is from genome assembly GCA_000404065.3 of Pinus taeda. Lineage (NCBI taxonomy): Eukaryota > Viridiplantae > Streptophyta > Pinopsida > Pinales > Pinaceae > Pinus > Pinus taeda. The sequence goes on from APFE031039845.1 coordinate 67,945, forward strand.
CAACGTGTTGTTGCTGCAATATATTATGATTTTTTTGTAGACAAAGATACTAAATCTTGCTTCTTTCTCAACCAAGATACTAAATAGTCTCCCACATAGAAGGTTGTTCCACTTGTCCTTCTTCTATCATCTATACTTCCTTCCCAATCTACATATATGTAAGCTACTTGTGTTAATTCCTTTCCTTTTGGTTACCATAACCAAAAGTCTATTATTCCTTTGATACATCTGAATATCCTTTTCACTACTAGAGCATTAGTTCCCTTTGGCGCTACTTGAAATATTGCAACTTGTCCAACTACTTGTATAAAATATGGTCTTGAATATATTACACAGAGTAGGTTCCAAATCATTGATCTATAGAGTATTTTATCCACTTCCTTGGATTCATCTTCTTTTCTCAACTTACATCTAGTGACCATAAGAGTGCTCACAAGTTTGGAGTCTTCCATATTGAACTTATTCAACATTTATTTGATGTACTTCAGTTGAGAGATGAAAATGCCTACATCTAACTTATATCTTTGGAGTCCCAAAAATAAAGTTGACTTGCCAAAAAAAGACATTTTAAATACATTCTACATATCTTTTGCAAAGTTATAACTTAATATATCATAGTCACTTCCAAAGATGATTTCATCAATGTAGACTTCAGCGATGATCATATTGTCTTGATATTCCTTTGTGTAGAGATTAGTGTCTACATTTTCATTTCTAAATCCTTTTTACTACAAATACCTATCCAATCTTGAGTATCGAGGTCCAAGGGCTTTCTTAATTCCATAGAGAGTTTTCTTCAATCTACAAACATAACCTTCTTCTTTAACAATAGGAATCCTCCTAGTTGTTCTATGTAGACGTCTTCTTCTAACTTCCCCTTAAGAAAGGATGAATTTACATCATTATGATACACTTTAATTTTTTTGGAGAATCCATAGGCTAAGAGCGTTCTAATTTCTTCCATTTTGGATAGTGAACAAAAATTTTCTTCAAAATCTATCCCTTCAACTTGGGCATAATATACTTTGCACATTATCCTTGCTTTGTTTTTCATCACCTTCCCGTCTTCAATTAGTTTGTTTCTGAAGACCCATTTTGTACCAATCACATTTTTGTTCTTAGGCCTTGGAACAAGTTCCCATGTCTCATTCTTCTCAATTTGATTTAGTTCATCTTCCATGACCTTGATCCATTGTTCATTATTTCTAAATTCCTCAAAGTTACTTGGTTCAATTGTGGACAATAGTGATATATACCCATGCTCCACTGTTTGTGTTTGTTTTCTTCTTCTAGTTTCTACTCATGCACTCTTCGCCCTAATGATTTGTTCTATTGGATGATATTTTTGATACCAACATTTAGGTTTCTTAGAAAGTGTCTAAAAATCTTGTTGATTATCTGCTTCTTCTTGTCTTGCCTTTGGTTTCTTCTCTTTTTGGTGTTCCTCTTCTTATTTTTCTTCCTCTTGCTTTGGTTCTTCCTCTTCCTATTCTTCAAATATGTGTGTTTTTTTTCTTTCCTTCTTGGTCTTTAGCAAGTTGGTTTCACAAATTTTTACATTGATGCTTTCCACTATATTGTTGATTCTAAGATTGTAGCATTTGTATGCTTTACTTTTACATTAGTGTCCAAAAATTATGCCTTCATCTATTTGGGAATCAAACTTTACTAACTTTTGGTCATCCCTCTTTTTGTAACATTTTCTTCCAAATATCCTAAAATGCTTGACACTAGCTGGTCTTCCCTCCCATAGTTAATAGGGAGTTTTTTCATTGTTACTTCTTATTAATACTATGTTCAAAATGTGATCAATTTTAGGTACTTAATGTACCCAAAAGATATTACATAGCTTGGATTTGTGAAAAATGTTCTAGCCATCTCTTCCACAGTTCTGTTCTTTTTTCAACCACTCCATTTTGTTGAGTTCTAGTCGTTGAGAAGTGTCTTCTTCTCCCATGTTCTTCATGGTAGTCATTGAATTCATTTGAAGTAAATTCTTCTCCATTATATGATATCAAACATTTGATTTTCAAATCAGTTTCCTTTTCAACAAGTTCTTTGAATATTCTGAAGCTTTCAAAAGATTCTAATTTCTTTTTAAGAAAACAAACGTAGACCATACTTTTGTATTCATTAAAAAGCAACATGAAGTATTATTTACCATATATTCCTTTTGTTCTTGTTAGCCCACTTAAATTATTATGTACAAGTTTTAGTGATTTTGTCATAGTGTTCCTTAGTTTTGAGCTTCACTCTTGTTTGTTTTCCATGTTGACAATAATTTCACATAATATTTGAAGGTTTTGTAATTTCAGTCATATCCCTTACAAATTCCTTCTTGTTGATCTTCACAAGACTTTTAAAGTGTATATGCCCCAATCTCCTATGCCAAAGCAAACTTTCATCTTCATTTACCAAGAATCATCTTTCCTTTCCAATCTCATTTAGGATGTATATGTTGTTTGGAGTTATTATTGTTGTTGTAACCAATTTCCTTTCTTTTGAATTGAATAGAAGTGTGTGTCCCTGATCACACATTTGGCTAACACTTACCAAAGTATGCTTCTTATCTTGAACAAGTAAAACATTTTCTACCACCACATCTTTGCTTCCAATGCTATTTGTGTCTTTTTCTATAATTTTGGCAGAGTTATCATTCCCAAAAGTGGCATCCTTCTTTTTATTTCTTCAATATTACAAATTTTCTTTTGTATCTAGTCATATGCTTTAAGCATCCACTATCAATTTACCATTGACTTCTTCTGCTTTGGGCTTGTAGATAAATCACGCATTCCTTAAATTTCAAGTCTTCTTACTTCTTTTTCCAAGTTCTTGGTTGTTCCCCCATATGATGGATAAGAACCTTCCTTGTTTCACTTGAAGGAACTATCAAATTGCTTCTATAATTTATCGTGCTATGTCCAAAATTGTTGCATTTGTAACATTGAGTTTCATAACTAAGAGCACCAAAACTATTATATTTTTTATTGAAAAACTCGCAAGGTTTTTACCATAATTTCGTTCATAGTAGTTCTTGGGATTTTCTTAGCTATTTCTTGCATTTCTAACCTTTGCATAGGCTCTACAGTTTATATCCTGATGCCCAAAATTACTACAATAATAACACACTCCAGGAAAATTATTTTGGTACCTAAGTGTAGGCAGTCGTATTGATGTTGTCCTTCTGAAGCCATGATATTATTCATTTTTTGTTTTTGTATGTACTCCTTTAATGGCTTGTATTATTCCTTCTTGATAGGGCCGTTGAGTGCATCAATGTAGCTTCCTTGCTTTGCTTTAGTTCTTGTGATCATAGAGCTTGAACCTTATTAGTATTATTTTGTTTATATCCTAATCTAGACCTATCATTGAATGGTTTCCGATTGTTGATTATTTGATTCAGTATTTTGGTACTATTGTCAAAGTTTTACTAGATATCCTTCTTCTACAGTTCCTTCCTAAATAAGATTATCTGATCTTCTAGATTCTCAATTATTCTCTTCTTCTCTTCCAACTGTCTCTGGAGTGTTTCTTCAATCACTTTGAATTCTTCTAATTGTACTTTTAGATTTGTGATAGTATTCTTGGTCTCTTTAGATTTCTTGTTAATACTTTGTAAACATTCTTTGAGTTTCTTTACATGTTCCTTGAGTATGATATTTTTCTTACTTTTCCTCCTAAGATCACTTAAGGCATTAATTAATTTTGCCCCAAGATCCACTTCTCCTTCTTTTCATGATTCTCTTCATAGTTTTTAGGAGTTTCATTTTGAGTATCTAATGCCATGAAGAGAAGTCTATTGAAATCATGGTAATTATCATCATTTTCATCAAATGAGCTACTATCTTCTCTTGAATAAAGACTTTTCTTTTTGAAGAATTTTCCCTTTTTCTTTCCTTTGTTTATTTTTTTATATTTCTTTTCTTTCTTATAATTTTATTCTTCATCACTATATGACCCCTTTGAAAAAGGATATTGAGAAACATAATGACCAACTCTAACACATTCAAAACATTTTAAATAACTTTGACCTTTATATATGCTAGTTCCTCTTTTCCAATTTTGCACAAAGTTGGCTTCGTCTTCATCGTTTGAATCATCACTACAACTAGATATTAAAAAAAAAAATCGTGTTCTTCCTTGCCTTCTTGGAGACCTTGAAAGATGCTTCCCTTATGGATTAACTTGTTATCTCCTCATTTCATATATTATAACAATTCCATGTAGCTCATTCATACTCAATGTATCTAGATCTTGTCTTTCTTCTAAACCTGTGATTTAGAATCAAATCTCATTGGGAGAGATCTTCGTATCTTTTGAACAATGACTAGTATAAATGGGCCATAATTGATAAATAAAGTGGTTAACCAGTGTTATGCAAGGGACCATTAGTAGTTAGGGTTTTTGATGTCATTAAGCTATAAATAGTCTTAGATAGTAGGAGAAGGATCATTAAGTCTTATTGTAATTGACCTCTACTTTGTTGGAGGTTACCCCCTTGAAGAGGCAAGTGAACATTGTATTCTTCTTCTAAATAATAAAATATCTTTGCGGCTTGTCTCCTTTCATGTGATCTTTCTATGTTTCAGGCTCTATTGTTTCATATTCCTGGTATTCTAGTTTTCTCATAGGTCAAGACCATAAAAAGTGGTATGAGAGCACTTTCTAGGGCCATTTGTACCTCCAATTTTCGCAGAATTATTTTTAGGCTAGAGATGTGTTCTGGTGTCTTTAAACCACAAGATATTTCATTGAGCGCATAAACCTGAGGATTTGGGGAGTCGTGCACGTAGGAACTACAAGGGGTGGTCACGGTTGTTGGACCCCCTTGTAACCCCTGTGGGTACCCCTTTGAGTAGTAGAACATTAGACAGAACCGTGCATGGACTACACTTCCACATACACTTCGGTATATTGAAAGCCCCCTAGGGTAACCTAAAACCTAACATTAGATCATTCGTCGGTCATCTTTCTGCTACAGTGCACTGATAACAACACTCAAGTAGATTACTTGCACGTGCAATAGGGTAGTCTGGTAGTACGACTAAGGGTACGGTCGATCCTCCTTAATTAGTGCCCTGAATGATTGGGTTGAGTACTATTCTTGGACCCCTGCATATATTGCGATTTATAGCACCTGACACTCCTTTGAGACCATAGTTCTCTTAGCTATCTGAGGATCACCCCCCTATATTTTCATCCAGATCAAATCCAGATGTTGGGGTTTGACTGTCGTTGTCCAGATCAGATCTAGCAGTTGGGATTCTACCACCAGCGTACAAATCAGATTCAATAGTTAAGGTTTTCACAAGCGCATATCTGACCCTTTGTGTAGTGAGGTTTTTGGCTTCCATAGCCTAGATCAGATTGTCGCAGCACATTCTGTAGTACCAATAATTTGGGGTTTCTATTACTATAGTACATGCTCAATTTTCATAGGATATTTGGCAGTATCAACCATTTTGGATTTTTTCCACTGAAGTTTTGATCAACTGGGAGTAAAAATGTTTCTGGAGTAAATCTAAGAGTTTTGGTCAAGCTTTCTGGAATTTGGCCACTCCAGTCTGAGGCCATCCTAGGATGCTTGCAAGAGACATAGCCCATAAGATTCAGGACGATGAGCTGGTTGTAGTGGTACCATTCACTTGTAAGCCCCCAATTTTTCAGCGGTCCTAATTTTTTCCCGATACGCTTCAAGTGACCCACGTCACTAGAATCTTGAGCTTTCCCTCTTTCCAAGCATAATACTCTTAAGGAAGCTCAAAATTTTGACTAGGGCTTGTGTATGCTCGATACCAGATCTCAATTTATGGTTGTGGAAAGTGTAGAAAATCATACAGATTCACAAGCTCATGCAATTTACTAAAGCATAGGACAATAATCTACTTCTACTTTCAACCAGCGGAAGCCAATAGATCGATGGAAACAATAATAGAAAGAGGAAGACAAATCAATGGCACATAACACAATAAGTATCCGGGGAAAGCCACAACTCAAAACCCTACTATCTATATTGCATTAAATCAGAAATCCAAGATGATAATACAATGCTTGTTCTCACAAGAACAATCCCAACACTCATTATGATCAATATTCCTACTCACAAGCAAGCTTAAGCCAATCTCTAGCCTCTTCTACTGCTCTCTAAGCCCCTATTTCCTTGTGCAATTCCTATGGATGAATAACCCATATTAACGGGAATCTAGTGCATCCAAAACTATGCAATCCACACTAGGTTCAGTTCCTGATTACATGCATGATCTATACAACTAAGTAAATCATACAACTAATAGTACACTATCCATGCACTCTAGTTTCAACTGGATCTTTCTCAGAATCAACGTGCATGAGTTTATGATGAGGGAATCTTCAGTTAACTGGAGTATCGCTAGTGAATGCATTAGTGCACCAACTGACTGTTAACTCTCTATTAGTTCCACAAATAGTTTGGAAATAATTTAACTGAACATAACTCAACCAACTGAGTTATCTAATTACAACTCACAATTAAACTCATACTGGACCCCTAAAACTTAGGGAGAACATATACATGACTTCAGAAAGACTTCCAACTCGAAATTCCTAAGCTAATTAAGTTAATTAAAATTAATTAACTATTTACAAGTTTATATGAGAATAGAATTTGATTTTAATTCTTAGTTTAATTCAAGGACAAATTAAACTGGAATTTCTGAATTCTATTTTTAACATTTCTTGTTGTTATTTTCAATAGAAAGGGAAGTCGAGAAGTTCAACAACCTTGATAAAATATTTAATGAATTCCAAGACAAAATTACCGCCCAACTCTCAAAACTAACAAACATTATAAATACATCTCTCGAAATCATGAGGGAGAAGCCTAGAGTTGATGCACACATAGGAGGAGAATCCAATAGTCACATTCACTTCCATGAACATCACCATTCTTCGAGCCATCGGACACACAAGCTGGACACGTAAAAATTTGATGGCTCTAACCCTACAATATGGGTAGCACAAATGAAAAATATTTCTTCCTTAATGATATCTGCGATGATGGAACTAAACTACATGTGGGATAATTTACTTGGACCAAGAGAGATGGCAGTGGCATCATAAATGTTATCCAGGGATGGAAACTTGGAACATGTTCTCAAAAGCCATATGTGACCGCTTTGACCAAGAATCTCACTTTTTGGGTCATCTCACTAAGCTCAAGAAAACAAGTACAGTAAAGGACTACATTGCAGCCTTTGAACAATTGGCCATAAAAACTGAAGGTCTAGGAGATGGATTTTACTTAGAATGTTTCATCAGTTACCCAAAGGAAGGCATCCAAGCCCATGTCTGAATGCATCACCCAACTACTTGGTTGGATGCATGTCTCAAGGCCTTAGATGTGGAGTTCGCCTTAAATTCCCAGTCCAATTGTCCAAATTTTGTCGCTAAGGCACATCCCCCCTAAGCTCTGGGCCCCACCCAAACACTTAAGGTTCAAAAGGTGTCATCGGAAGAAATGGCCAAAAGAAGGAAACAAGGATTGCGTTACTATTGTGATGACAAGTACTCCCCATGACATAAATGCAAGGAACCAAAATGATTTCAAATTGATGCTATTGATAACAACTCAGCAGATGAAGCTCCATCCTCTAATGTGTCTGATGAAGAAGTGGGTCAAACCCAAACTGACCCAGACAACGATTTCACAGTTACGCAAAATGAGTCGATTATATCACTACATGCCTTGGCTAGAATTTCTTTGCCTCAGATTCTCAAAATATGAGGTTTTATTAAACATAAACCAATAGTGGTATTGATTGATAGTGGCAATACTCATAACTTTGTCCATAAGAGAGTCACAAAAGTTTTCCATTGCTTTGTACAAGTGATCTCTAATTTCCAATTCCTTATCGCTGATGGGGGGACCATGAAATGTGAAGGATGTTGTGAAAATATTAAGCTTCATATGGGAGACTACCACCTAAAAACTCATATGTTTTCCATTGAAATGGGTGGTTGCAACATTGTCCTTGGTGTTGAATGGCTTCACACACTAGGCCCTACCATAATGGATTTCCATGAATTATATATGAGCTTTAAGCAGAACGACCACACGCATACATTGAGAGGACTCCAGGAAGGTGCTCCTACTATCATTAGCCCGCATCGAATGAAGAAGCTTTTAAAAAATGGGCCATCATGGAGTAGTCACCCAATTTATTACCATCTAAGCCATTGAATCCACTACTCCTCATATTCATACTGAGATGCAATAGGTACTAGATCACCACCAGTAGGTCTTTGAAAAACCTAAAGAGCTTCCACCGTCTAGGGGTGAACATGATCATAGCATCCCTTTGGTCCCAGGTGCCAAACCATCAAATTTCCATCCATATCGATATCCTTTTTCCTAAAAGAATGAAATTGAAAAAATCATCAAAGAACTCCTCAAAGTCAATGTTATTTGTCCCAGAACTAGCCCTTATTCATCTTCAATTATCATGGTTCTAAAGAAAGATGGAGAATGGCGCATGTGTCTTCGCTTTTGGGTCCTTAAGAAGCTCACTATCAAGGAAAAATTTCCTATTCTGGTTGTTGATGATCACCTTGATGAACTGCATGGTGCTAAATTATTTACCAAGCTAGACCTTTGCTCGGGCTATCACCAAATACGCATGAAGGAAGTGGACATCCCTAAGAAAACCTTCTGAACTCATGAAGGCCATTATGAATTCCTGGTCATACCATTTGGTCTCTGTAATGCTCCATCCACTTTTCAAAGCCTTGTGAACCACCTTCTGAAACCATATCTCAAAAAAAATGTCTTGGTCTTCTTCGATGACATTCTCATCTACAACATAACATAAGACAAACATCTTCATCATGTTGACCAGATATTGCAATTGCTCCAAGATCACAAATTATTTGTCAAATTTTCAAAGTGCTCCTTTGGCATGGAAGAAGTAGAGTATTTAGGACACTTTGTGGGTCGTGATGGAGTGAGGGTTGATCCGAAAAAGATTCAAGAAATGTAAGGTTGGCCCCAACCAAAAACTTTGAAGAGTTTGAGGGGATTCTTGGGTCTCACATGCTACTATCACAAATTTGTACGCAATTATGGACGCATTGCTAGACCCCTCACTAATATTCTCAAGGAAAATCCATTTCTCTAGACTAATGCAACTCAGCGGGCCTTCTTGGCACTCAAACAGACCATGTTCTGCACTCTAGTATTGGCCTTACCAGACTTCACCAATATTTTGTGATTGAACGTGATGCTTCAGGTATGGGTATTGGTGTCGTATTAATGCAGTAAGGTATACCATTGGCTTTCACTAGTCAACAACTCACTGGTAAACGTCTGGGTCAATCTACCTATCAGAAAGAAATGTTGGCCATCTTACATGCAATAGACACCTAACTACCATACTTATTAGGTATACGCTTCCAAATCCACATAGACCATCATAACCTCAAATATTTTTTGGAGCAACGTTTTTCGTCACCGTAGAAAAATAAATGGCTTGCAAAAATGTTTTGATATGATTATGAGATAATTTACAAGAAGGGGTGTGGCAATGTAGTGGTTGATGCCTTATTGCGCCAATTTGAGGATGAGGGCACCCTTTTATCACTCTCTCTACCCATACCGGATTAGATTGAAAAGGCCCACAATGAATGGTTCTTCGAACCCTCTCTGTCCTATCTCATTAACAAATTAAGAGCATATGCTAATTCCTTAGAAGACTACTCTTAGAAGGATGATATTCTTCGCTACAAGAATCAAGTAGTGCTATCGCTTACCTCCACCCTCAAAACTCGCATCTTGGATGAGTTGCACTCCTCTCCGATTGCAAGAAATTCAGGCTTTCTAAATACTTATGCACGAGCATGTCATTCTTTCTTTTGGATCGGCATGAAGAATGACATTCTTGCTTTTGTAGCTGAATGTGATGCATGCCTACGCAACAAAGGGGAAATGTTCAAGCTATCGAGAACCTTATAACCATTGCCACTCCTTTCTTCTATCTAGACGAATGTTTCCATGGATTTCATTACTGGTCTCCCAAAGTCAGGCAACAAATTAGTCATCATGGTGGTTGTTGACAAACTTTCCAAATATGATCATTTTTGCACTCTACCACACACATTTACCCCAACATTGGTGGCTCAAGTTTTCTTGGACCAAATATTCAAACTACATGGCATGCCAACTTCCATTGTGTTTGATTGAGACTCCACTTTCATCATCAAATTTTGGCAGGAACTTTTCAACCCCCAGGGCACGCAACTCCAAATAAGTACAAATTATCATCCCCAAACAAATGGTCAAAAATAAGTAGTCAACAAATGTTTGGAGACCTATCTGAGGTGCTTCACTTTAGACAAGCAACATCAATGGGTACAATGGAAACTTTTAGCCGAATGGTGGTATAATACTAACTATCATGAAACCACCAAGATGATGCCATATGGGGCAGCATATGGCCAACTCCCACCTTCTCCAATTTCTTATATCTCTGGATGTTCCAAAGTGCAGGCAGTTTATCAGCTCCTACAAATCCATACTCCCATGATCGCTCATCTCAAATATAATATAGATCAAGATCAAAACATAATGAAGCAACAGGCTAACCAACATCGTTCTGAGTGCTCATTTCAAGTAGGGGACCATGTATTCCTACGACTCCAATCGTATAAGAAAACCTATCTCAAAGAAATTTTCCAGAAACTAGCACCAAAATTCTATGGGCCTTATCATATACTTCAACGTATAGGAGCAGTCGCTTACAAACTAGCCTTGCCAGCCACTTCAAAAATCCACCCATTCTTCCATGTATCGTGCCTCAAGAAAGTGGCGAGGAACAATTGTAGGGTTCAAACAACTCTACCAAAATTGGATGAGGAAGGCTCACTTTGGCACTAACCAGAACAGGTCCTCAATACTCATGAAAGACATCTTTGCAGTCGCACGATCAAAGAAGTCCTCATCAAGTGGAAAGACACCTCTCCAGAAGATGTGACATGGGAACTTGCCACTATTCTTCAGTAGTTTCTGCAGCTTTAGCCTTGAGGACAAGGTTGCTTTTGATGGGGGAGGGCATGTCAGGGTCAAACCCTAACCCCTTTATTTATGTAATAAGCCCAAGGGGCCTAGTCAAAATCATAGTTAGTTAGAGAGTTAATAAATCTCATAAGCGGTTATCCGCGTTAATAATAATTGTATGTGGTGGACCCGCATTATAGAAAAAGGGTCAAAATTAGTTATAAACGAACCATAGTTAATAAATAAAGTGGTTAACACTTGTTATGCAAGGGACCACTAGTAGGTAGGGTTTTGGATGTCATTAAGCTATAAATAGTCTTAGATATTAAGGGAAGGATCATTGAGTCTTATTATAATTGAGCTCTGCTCTATTGGAGGCTTACCCTTCGAAGAGGAAAGTGAACATTGTATTCTTCTTCTGAATAATAAAATATCTTTGCAGCTTGCCTCCGTTCATGTGATCTTTTTATGTAATTTCAGGCTCTATTGTTTCATATAGCTGATATTCTGGTTTTCTCGCAGGTGAAGAGCATAACAATTTTTTTCCATCAAATAATGGCAGATCATGTTTGGTGATTTTGCTTTCTTTTCCATGAATCTTACTTAGATCTAACTTCCAGTTGTTAAATTGTTTCTCAAAGAACCTGCTCTAGTTCTATTTGTTGAAATATTTAGCAATACTAAAAGGTGGGGTGAATCAATCACTAACAATTTTTAACTTTAAAAACTTGTAAATGTATTCATATATATAAAGAAAAGCACATAAACATATAAAAACAAAGAGTTTTATGTCGAAGCCCAAAGCGAGAGAAAACCACAAAATTATTTTCTTAATATATATAAAGAGTACATTCAAATTTATTAGCACCAACTGAAAGGAAGAACCAACTCCCTAGTTTATTAGCATTAACTGAAAGGAACCATCAACTTCCTATTTTATCAACACGGACTCAAAGGAAGCACCAAAACTTGTACAAGAGCCAATATTAGTCAATGAAAGTTTGCCCTCCTGGTTGCTACTCCTCTATCCTTCCTATAGGCACTAAATTTATAGCCTTCTTAGCAACATAAATCTCCTCAACAAATGATCCTTGAACTCAGACTCTTTATCAGCAGAACTTAGCCTCAACAGGCCCTAAACCAAGACTAAAACTTGGATTTTAATTCACCTAGACTCAACCCTCAAGCAATCAGAAATCAACTTCTAAAACTCTTCCTCCTCCATAGGGCTCAACCTCCTCAATAAAGAATAATGTTAGGTATTCAAAAATAGACCTAAATGTTTCCTTCAAACATACCTATATTTGGCCGTCAAGATGAGCGTATGTTCGACCTTCTTTGTATCATAACTTTGGTCCTAAAATTTAGGCTCAATAGGGATATGTCACCGCTCTCAGGACAGGCCTGAAACTTGGCCTTCCACACTAGAATTTGGCCCTCTACACAGATCTGAAATTCAACCTTCAAAGGGGACATAATTAAACCCTTCAGAACAAGTCTGTAACTAGCCTTCTAACTTAGACAAGAAACCTTCAAAAGTGTGCCAAAAGTCCTTTCAAAATAGTCCAAAAACCCTTCAAAAATGTGCCAAAAATCCTCCCCCAAAAAAGTCTCTCGAAATTAGCTCCTCTTCACTTCTAGTTCATGAGATATGAACCTCAAAACTCTTTTTTTCACTTGTTTGGAAAGTTCTGAATTTACTTGAACGAGTGGCTTGAAATGCTCCTTCTTATGTTTATTTATATTTCACTTGGGATCTAGACTGGGCCGACTTGTCCATTGGTTGGATCGACTTGTGCAAATGACAGAATGCATAGTGAATTTTTAAAAAATCATTTTTCCACGTCCGTGAGGATTTAGAGGGAGTGTCATATACCATTGGAAAGGTGTTGGAATAAGTTTTCCAACCATATATGTTATGCTTCCATTTGATCTAAGTAAATGGATTAGAAACACATTCAAAGATAAAGTATCTAAAAAGAAATAAAAAAATCTAAAAACAATATTTCGAAATGTACTATTTAAATATATTTTCCTTTCATTTGGAGAGCTTTTGACATCAATAACAACTTATTTCAACAAACACACAAATAAACAAAAAATAAATCATAATAATTTTATAAATTATAATATTATATATAGATTATTTTCCCCTCTAAATATAACAAAGGTCATATTTTTAACCCAATTACTAATACATCAATCTCAATATTAAATTTCTCAAATAATGCCTTGTTATTCTAATTTTGGTTTTTGCATATTTATATAATTAGCATATCAAATTTCCTTTCCTAACAATGTAAAAGTCTTCCTTTTATCTCTCTCTTAATTCTCCCACGTCCAAAATCTAAAGTAGTAATATATGATGAAGTGGTGGAGCGCAAAACCTTACTTCGACCTTTAGCGTTTTGAACTTTACCTCAACACGCTAATAAAGCATAAACCATAAACGGATTACGATGACTTTGTAAATTATAATATCCTATATTGTTTTGTTTTCCCTTTAAATGTGACAAAGATACTGTTTTTAACCCAGCTATTTAAAATTTCTTCTTCTCAGTGTTTTGGTTGTGAGCTTTCTGAATTCCCTTACTTCTCATAAAAACGTCCTTCTTGATATACACATCCTCAACCATGCTGATTTCCCGTAGTTGCTGTTTAACTACTCAAAACAATTATCACCAAAATCACGCTACATTTGCCCGTCGCTATATATGGACAAATATCAAAAGCATGCTACATTTGTCATTGTACGTAGACATATATACAACATATATCTAACCAGTGAATTGTCGGTCCTATATATGGACAAATATCAAAAGCATAATATACAACAAATAGGCAATATACATCTAACCAGTGAATGTTCCACTTATGATAGATAACGTTATTAAAATAAAAAGGAAACATAAATATGAGTGGATTAAAAAGTTGAGGTAATTTGTAACCAGATGGGAGAAGATAAGTCAACGGGGAGGACGGCAAGATTGGTTCAGGGAAAAAGAAAGCTAATACAAAATATAGACTATATTATTCCGACACATAAGATTGGTTCAGGGAATAGGAAAACTAATACAAAATATAGACTATATTATTCCGACACATGTTTGTAGATTGGGGAACATGGCAGTAGATAGCTTAGCCAATTAGGGATGTGGACAAATTGGCAACAACCTTGATATAAGGGGCGACGAGTTAAGTTGAATGGAAGGAATGAGCAATCTTGAGGAAATCTTGAGAATAGACAAGGAAAAAGGAGAGAACCCTCGATCGGGGTATGACGGGCAATGGAGGACATAGGGAAGAGAGGCCGACAGATGACACGGCAGACAGTGGAAAGAGAGGATGGACATATGGCACAAGGGGCAGAGGGAAGCGAGTTGGGACAGTTGGCATGGGCGCTAGCAAGTGGATGTAGAGAACCGGGCAACTCACGGCAGGAGCAGCCGGAAGTAGGAAGGCAATAATGAAGGGCATTAATTAGAAGGTAAGTGAGTGTTCATCCCGAGACCCACACGAGAAGGGAAGGGAGGTGGCCAGCAAAGCAAAGCAAGTGGCGGGTTTCTTGGAAGTGAGGCTAGGTAGGTGGAAGAGAAAATTAAAGGAAAAAGTGGCAAGGTTGAGGGTCATTTGCATGCATGAAGCGAAGGTAGGACGTGCAGTTGGAGTTGGCAAGCGTCGAGAATTGGGGGACGTTGAGCAGCGTTCGACCTTTGCCTACAAACCCTGATATGTGCTCCCAGCCTTCCCCTACATTGGTAAGGAAAATATAAATTGGAACCTGAGACGAATTTTCACTGAAAGAGGAACAGTAAATTGTCATGTTGAAGACTACTAGTTAATTATTATGGTTTTTCCAGTGGAATATAGAAATGAAGCATATTGGTTTCCTTGGGTTATTGACCTGTCAACTTGGGGTGGGATAGACCTGATAGCTATCCGGGGAGGGGGGGAAGGGATATTTGAACCTCGACTCAGGGTATCTAGGTCATGGGGCAGTAGGAGACTGCTGGGCCAAATTGATTCTGACAAAAGCGTCATTCTGAGCAATTTCAACTGCATATGTAGGAAGAATTTCTTTTGGTAGTTAAGGAATGGTATATGGATTGGGAGGGAAGGAAATAAAAAGAACTATGTGACGCCTAACGTGAAACCCGACTCTGGTGCAACCTCCAGCGTGATGGTCTAGATGCAACCCCTCAGTATAGTGTCAAAGCAAGACCTGGAATGGGCTGGTAGAAGTGGGAGCAATAACCGGCCTCGCGACTAGGAAGTGGAGAAATTCCAAAATTGGCTTTGGCTAAGTTTCACCGAGGGGATTGACTGGTAAACGATAGGACTTTCACGGCTTGGTGACAAAAATTGTCGTCTGGTGGGAAAGGGTAAAGCATTTTCTTTCCCTCTGAGGTGGAGAAAACTAGGAGAGAAAGACTTTTGGGAGACAGGTTGGCAAGGTTGGTAGCATAGAATGCTGGAGGCGCAGGGTGGTCTTGCGAGAGTCGGGCAGAGGGGCAATTCAACTACTCAACGACAAAAACCTGGAAGATAGAGTTGTCTCTATCTTGCAAACCTTTGAGGGAAAAGAGTGGAACCTAGGAGTCGACTGGGGAAAAAGCAGTAAAGAGGGAACAGAGTGGATGAAAAAGACTGCACCAGAGCAATCTCATCCTGAAATGGGGAAGAATGATGGGAATTCGAGAAGGAACAAGGCCAATTCTCAAGCCAAGTATCAAAGCAAGAATATAAGGAATTATGTCAAAACCAAAACCAAAACCCATATCATAAATTACTATGTGTTCACCATGGAAAATTTCATTACGGTTCATAATGTCTTAATTTTGGTTTCTATTATAGGTAGCTTAAACACCAGTGTGCAGAAGACTCTAACGGCACAACATTTGAACCACACTAGTGAGTACCAGGCCCTGGTTCAAGTGTGTTGTTCGGATAGGAAAGAAAGGAGTAGCGAGAAGATTAAGATGGCGAAGGATGGCAACCAACAGGGAAGGAAAAGGAACAAAAGATCGGGAAAGACAGAGAAAAAGATGAAAGGCCTGGATCCATTTGCAAGCAAAGATCCGAGGAAAAGAGGAAGGAAAATAGGAAAGGAAAGTATGCAGTCTCATCAACGCCTACTATGTAGGAACCCCAGCCGAGGTGAAAGCTATCATCTCTGAATGGGAAAGAGAACTAAATGCTAACATCGAAAATGAAGAGATTTAGGAAGAAGAATGGGGGACAATAGTCAAAGATCCAGGCAATACACGAGGCCGCCATACTTTGTTTCGGTAGACCATCCAACAGTATTGGGTTATGAAAAACATCCTGGCTAGAGCAATGACCACCTACAAGGAAAGAGAAGAAGCAACATAGGACAGATTAACAAAACCAAGTCTAAAGGATCTGTATAAGGAGATACAGTCTGTCCAAATGCATCTGTATCACAACAATCTCTACCTAAATATAGTTGAACAAAATCTCCAAATTATGATGCAAAGCAAAGTACCAAGGTCGAGTGCGAAAGCCCCAACCCCAATTGATTCTTCAGATGAATGAAGCAGTCCTGCAAGTTAAATTTTGTTTTGATGACAGTTAGCATTTACTTTTCTAGTATGAAGCATATAGAAGATAACGCAGCGAATGTAGTATGGATGATTAGAATCACTTTGTTTAAATTTTGGACAGTGTTTGATGCAGAGAGGTGGCCAACAGACCTAGTTTCCTACAAGCAGGATGAGGCCACCAACAGTTTTTTGAAACCAAAAACATTATTATGAAATATTAATAGAAAAGGATAACTACCAAGCTTACACACACAAAAATATTTGAGGTAATTCATCATGCAAGCAGGGTCTGATTATGTCTTAAAACTGATTTTGATTGGTTAAGATTTTGTTTTCCTTTGACTAAAGGAAATAGGTTAATGGCCTAAAATCTAGAGGCATCTAGCAGTAGTGAAAGCCTGCCCCTTTACTGACCACCAGTGGTAATTCTAGGTGGCATAGTTATCCTTAAATAACTATGATAAGTCAAGTTCAGAGGATGTGCTCCAACCGTTAGGTTGGGAGGTTTGGTCCTTACCTGTGGCCCAATCTTGAGTAGGACTATGTACCCCTAAGAGCTACTCCAAACCTAATTTTTTCAAATGAAAAAATATGATGAGTCAATCTTCCTTGAATAAGGATAACGAATCTATTTGCATTCCAGAATAGCAACCAATAATAACTATCCTCCTAATTTAAAAACTAACTTATAATAGATTTTCCCACTCTCTAAAAAAATTTCCCAACACGCTAAGAATCACTTTATCTTCCCTCCCGGTGAAAGAACCTTGATACATATTGCAATTGAACACTTCACAATGCTTGCTTACTTGCTCATTCGAAAGTACATGTTTCTTGCTCTCTTATGCTAACTATTGCATCCAAGGCAAATATTTAAGGTAATGGTAGCTAGACCATATTCTAGATGGGGCTCCTACCCAAACGATGTGAGGTCTAATTGGAACTTAATATTGGGGAGACCTCTTGTGTTTTGGAAGTTTCTAGTACCATCAATAGGTCTAGAGTCTCATTTAGTACCTTTAGGTTTGCAGTCATTAGTGGCAGATCCCTCGTTATCTAGAGTGAGAATACATCAACGTCCCATGATTGATATATTATACAAGTGTTCAACTTCAACACATTTATTCACACTTGTTAAAATATATTAGGTACCTTGACTCTCATTATCATCAATGGTGGAGTTAGTGGAATACATCAATTATCGATAATCAAATGATTTCTCCCATTTTTTACTTTGATTCATATATTCACATGGTGTATATTTGTACCTTTGAATTTGGTTTGAAGACCTCTAGATCATAACAACATCTTTCTTTGGCTAGAAACATTATCAGATTCTACTAATAGAATCCTCTTTGTTGTGTTGTTCTCAATCTTAGTAGCATATTTCATGTCATTTCTTGATTTGTTAGACAATACCACTCCTACTCACATGATGTTAGTACTTCAAGAAGGATCATTTTTTCAATTTATTACACCATCTATCCTCTTTCTTTCTATACCAAGACATAACTCCATTATGCATTGTTCATGGCTATGATATTTTGATATGGATCCACTATGTATTTTTTTATGGTCATGCTTGTCACTCTCATATATATTCATGGATCCCCATTACACTTACTTTGGTGGACATGCTTTTTTGTATCTGAGCATGGGTATTCCCACCTCGAGAAATGAGTTATCATGACTTGGTTTATTTCTATAGGTTTTGGTATGTTCTTTAGTGAACTCTTAATGGGTCGACTTGACAGTGTCATCCTATTCTTTTATAATGTATTTCAACCATCAGATACCCTTTTGACCTCACACATTAGGTGTCATCTACTATAATATCAATTTCCACATTCACTATAAGATGCATGTTTGGCTTGAATATATCATCCCATTCCCTTTTATAAACATTTTCCCTTTAAAGAACTCTTCAAAAAAAGGTTTGAGTTCACATGTGCACCTTTTGTTCTTGCATAATGCATACATACATGACTTCTATTCTAGCAAAATGCATATAAATGCTAATCTTCTTCATGCAACTAGCATGTGCCTTCAATTTGCACTAACGCAAAATTAAATGTGCATATTATTATATGTTTCTAAATGGGGTTTATGGGTATTACTGATAGTTTACCTCTTGTAGCTTGTCTACAATGACCCAACCTACTTTCAATGAGTATTTAATGATGACTTGGGTGGAGTAGACAAGAGAGTTCCCTTATGCTATCAAATTACACCCTTTTCCATGTCCACAATCACCTAATATTTTAATCATTCCTTCATTTTTTGGAAACACTTGTTTCCTTGTCATTCCATTATTCTTCTGGCACAAAAATATACTCCTTCTCTTTGATTATCTTTGTTTTGAGGAGGAAGAAATAATGGAGGAGACCTTCAATGGCCTAGGTTAGAGAGAATTGATAGATGGTTCTAAGTAGTGTTTACAACAAAGGATCAAGTTTCTCAAAATCCTGTGGTATTGTTCATTCAATTTGTAAGAAACACATTTCATTCTATCTTAATTCAATGTCTTTCTATATAGACTACGATAATGATTATTTTCTTGAATTATGTCATGATGAGTACTTAAGTTTTATTTTAATATGTTGTTGTCACTTATTCTTGTTTCTTTTGAGTGCATGTTATCAAGGAGGATTTTGGAGTAGATAGACTTGTTTGGTGGATCTACTTCAATCATTGATTTTTTGAGTAAGTCATTAAACCCTTGGCAATAGTTAATAACTATTCTTGTTTTCTCTTTGTGATTGAAGTGAGTGTTTCTTCCTTCACTTTGTTATGGTGCATAACCCTAACTATAGGAAGTAATTTATATTACCATATAAACAAGGAATGCTTTATATAAAATGTGATTTGCTAATACATAAAATGGAACCAATTCTTCAAATTATTCATGTTATTCTCAATTTAAATATACTTCACTAATAAATATTCTAATTATAAAAAAGAAATGCAAAAATCATAAATATACAATGACATTAATTATGATTATAATTGTAAAAACTTGAAAGCCAACAAATTCACAATTCTATATTATTGTATTTAAAAATTTTGAAGTTTTTTTTTAAATAAGTCTTAAGGAAATTTTCTTATTTCAAAGAATAATATTCTCTATAAACAAAGAAGAAGAAAAAAAACAAAAAAATTCTTATGAAAAAACTAAAATATGAATGAATTACAAACATCCAAAAGAAAAAGAAAAGAAAAAAACGACTAACATAAACAACTCCCTTATGCAGGGAATATCAAGTTTGGAATGATGCCTCTTTCATATTACTTATTTTTTTATTCCTTTTCTTCAACCAATTTTGGGTTGAAGAAATGGTTTCCAAATTTAGACAAAAGTAGAAGCCAAACTGACTGGATAAAAGTAATTTATGATGCCTCTTTCATATTACTTAATTTTTTTATTCCTTTTCTTCAACCAGTTTTGGGTTAAAGAAATGGTTTCCAAATTTAGACCAAAGTAGAAGCCAAATTGATGGGATAAACCTAATTTTTCCTATTTGTATTCCTTATGCCTTGCTATGCATTCTTGGCTTATGTATTGATATTGCTATGTGTTCTCCTTTTTTTTAAGATATTGATATTAACATGGATGTTTACATTAGAGGTATTGAAATAGATGTTAACAATATAGTCTTATTATTTATTTAGCATAGCAATTTGTTGCTAATCATTTTTTAATAGCATTTTGATTGTTATTGTTTTTTTATTAGCAATATCTAATTTGACATATAAATTATAAATCATATGATACAGGGTATATGTGAGAAGATAAAGATTCTCCAACATATTTTAAAATTATGTTTTAACATAATAGTTTGGAGAAAGTCCAGTTTTCATTATTTTATATACTTGATGATACCCATCTATTCATTAAATTATAACATATTTTTTTAGAGAGAAAAAGCAACATTGTTTTATATTGAGTCAATATAAAAGCATCAAAATATACAAAAAGTGGCCCGTGTATCAGCCATAGGAAGCATCGAGGGCAGATACATCTTCAAAGGTCCATAAGAGATAGTTATACAGCATCAAAACCAGATCAATACACATAGTACTAAATGACTAGGAACAGAACAAATAAATGGCATTGTGGGAGCAACAGCAGAAGTTGGGACCAAGAAAAAACCAAAACAGAAATAAACCATTGAGGCATATAAAAATAGAAAATAGGAAGAGAGAAATCCTATACAAGACAAGAGTTCTCATCCATCCTTGCTTCCATAGATCATGTTCCACATGGCTAAAATGTATTACAGAATGGAATTAAGGGGATCCCTTGAGTCTTTGAAAATTTTTGAGTTCCTCCATTTCCAAGTGCACCAGAGAATAATTAAGATAAGAAAACGTCGTGGATCTCTTTGCCTGCTCCACCATTCGAACGTTGCATGGGTAGAAACAAAATCAACGTGACGAAAACCATAAAGATAAGCTAGATCATACCAGATAAGCTGTGTGGAATTGCATTGGAAGAACATGTGGAGATTAGACTCCTCGACAGATTCACACATCAAACATCTGTTAGGACCATGCCAGTTTCTTTTCCTTAAGTTATCCCATGACAAATTCTTGTTGTTGAACACCAGCCACACAAAGTAGATAATTTTCAGGGGGTATCCTGCCTTCCAGAAGACCACAGGAAACTTTTCACGTGAGGGGGAGGCCTTTGAATAGATCATGTCAGAGTATATGTCTCTAACCCGCGCCGACAGTTGAGCGTTTGTCACAGACCATGTTAGATGATCCACCAGCCCGAAGTGTTGAAACCCACGGCTACCAAGCACATCTGTGACAGATTTCCAAGACACAACCAGATTATCCGACAAGCAAAGGTCGCTTACGTCCTTCCATATAGGGGTAGAGCCATGCCAAGCGGAAATGAGATTATCCCATGTAAAGATACCACTCCTGTGAAAAAAAGATAATAAATTCCCGGGAATGATAATGTCATTGTGACCACACATAATGGGATCGATGCCAATTAGAATTCTGCTGCCAAAATAAATCCTCCATTTCAGATTCTTTAAAAAGTACTGCTCAATCTTCCGTAGACTAAGCCAAATGGCAGAACCATGCTTGATCCCAATCGACCCCAATCTGTACCAAAATTCCATATGTTTACCTTTCAAGTATTTCAATTTAACAGTGTTACTCCAAGGACCTTTGCCATAGATACCTCTCCATAGCGTTCGACATAGGAGTGCTCTGCCAAAGATCCTTAAATCCATAAGTCCCCATCCACCGAGGTGCTTAGGTAAAGAGATACTATCCATTTGGCAAGATGAAATTTCCGTTGTTCTATCTTTCCACCCCAAATAAAATTAGCCGAAACCTTGTTCATCTTGTGAATGATGCTTGCTGGGAGGTAGAACAAGTGAGCCTAGTAGACAGCCATCTGTGACAAGGCCGCTTGTGATAATATAATTTTGTCTACTAAAGAAAGACTCCTGTATTCCCATGCTGAAATCTTTTTATAATATCTTTCTATTAGCCAATGCCAGTAATTCTTAGAGTAGCCTTTAGCTTTGAGCTGGAACCCTAGATATTTAAGGCCATCCTTGAGCGATCTAGTTTCTATACCAAACAAGGTTGCAATCCATAACACCAAATCCATGTTGGAATCATTGTGAAAGAGGGTGGATTTCGACTTATTAATAATAAACCCCGTGGCTCTTTGGAATCTTTCAAGGATGTCATTTAAACATATTCACAAATCCCTACAGAGCATTGCACAAAAAAGCACATCATCCACAAAGAGGTTGTGCGATAAGAAATTGCTCCTGCAAATCTTGATAGGCCTACATCTATTTTCTGAAACTGCTTTGTTAATATGGATGCTGAAAGAGTTCATAGCCATAATAAATAAAAGAGGCGAGAGGGAGCATCCTTGACGAAGCCCTCTTTCAGCAAGAAAAAAAGGGGAAGGTATTCCATTGATAATAACCGAGTAGTTAACATTTTCTATGCATGCCATAATCCACCGGATGGAATTAGGCCTCAATCCAATATTCACCAATAAACATCTGATAAACCCCTAGTCTAAACAATCGTAGGCCTTCTGTAGGTCGATTTTCAATATGGCCGCATCTAATTTTTTGATATCATAGAGAACAAGCATTCCTGTGTATTGGCCATGGCATCCAATATGTTCCGCCCTTTTAGAAAAGCATGTTGGTCCTTGGTGAGGAAGGAAACCAAAGTTCCTTTTATTCTTTCTGCAATAATTTTTGAGATGATTTTAAAAGATATGTTGCATAATGAGATCGGTCTAAAATCATGGAAGGAATCTGCATCCACCTTTTTAGGAATTAGAGCAATCAAAGTGGATGTAGTAATGTGGTGGATGCTACCAGTCATTCTAGATGCTTCAACCATCCTCAATAGATCCTATTTAATGATATCAAAAAAATGGGTCTAAAATTCAATTGTCCAGCCGTCCGGGCCTGGGAATTTGTCCTTTCTAAAAGCCTTCAAGATTCCATACAGTTGATTCTCTGTAACTGGCTATAACAGGGACTCGTTCTTATCATCATCGAACATTTGAGGGACCAATTCAATACCCCAAAGGATGTCCTGGAATGCACCGCCCGCCCCTCTACGATATTGACTCTTAAAATGTCAGACAACTTCCCTTGAAATGTCTTGTTGAGAAACGAAGAAACCCCCATTTCCATCACTGATCTTCCAAATGGTATTTTTCTCATGTCTAGCATTTGCAAATTTATGAAAAATTTTGTGTTCATGTCCCCTTCTTTGAGCCATATAGCCCTGCTTTTAAGCCTCCAAGTAGATTCTTCCTGCTTCAGCAATGTGTGTTTTTTCCTTTCGAGCTCCCTCCAACATTTCGTGCTGAAGGGACAATAGTTGGTATCCATGGATTTTAAAATGCTATGCAGCTCCCATTGAGTATCCAGAATCGTCTGTCTGTCCTTTCTCCTTTTTTCAATTTACCATTCTTTAACCAGCTTTCTCACAGCCGCCATCTTGTCTCTAAAAGTCAATATCGGGGGAAGCATTGCTCTAGTAGATAAATCTTTCCAGGCGTTGGAGATGATATCGTTAAAGGCAGGGTCTTCTAAACATGTTCTATTGAATTTAAAAGGTTACCCCTTCATGTATCCCTTTTCCCGCCAATTGAGAAAAATTAGTCTATGGTTAGATACAAAAGCATTCCCAACCGAAGAAAAAGGCATACCGAGTTTGTCTATAATGCCAACATGCACTATAAATGATCAATTCTTTTGGCAATATATGCCTTCTCTGCTCTGCCATTATCCCAAGTTGGCTTCATATTCGATGGGACAATATCGACAAAATTTTTGTTCATAAGTTCAAACTTTATGCGGTCAGCAAGCGGATCCATTTTCCTACAACATCCCCAGCATTCATCAGGGCTTAAAGTAACATTTAAGTCACCTGCAATCATCAAAGATTCGATATCATAAAGATCTGATGCAAAAAACCTCTCCCAGAAAGGAATCCTATTCTTGTAAGGCGCATAGGTGTTTAAAATGTTAATGGGGAAGCCCTTTCCCCTGATATAAGCAGAGATCACAATGCCGACGAAACACTTGTAAGCTTTGGCGCAAATCCATTGGGGATCCCAAAGAGCTGCAAGCCCTCCAGACAGTCCATTAGCTTCAGAAGCCACCAAGTGCCAAGTTGGAAACATTTTTCTAAAATAAGAAATGGATGCTTGTCTACTGTGCATAGCCTCCTGAATTAAAATTAATTTTGGTCGAGCTGAGTAGAAGATATCCTTTAGCGCTAAGAATTTTAGGTCTGCGCCGAGACCTTTAATATTCATAGATACAATGACTGTCATTTTGAGGATTCTCCAGCCACACTTGATCTAAGAGGCTGAGATTTTGACAAATCATAAATGGGAACATCGACCAAAGATAGGTTCCTCACCCCGCTGTCTGTAACAATGGACCTCCCCCTAAAATGTCTGCTGCCCCCCCTGGTCTTCTTCCTCACAGTAATGTTCTTAGCAAAATCCGGGATAATTAAAGGGGAGACGTGATCCGAAGGTTTATGGATGGTTATTGGCTCCAACTCGAGAGATTTTCTGCTAAGGAGAAAGTCTAAATCGATGTCACATAAATTAGCTGGAGACAAAACAGGGGAGTTAATGGGAGTGGCAGTCACAAGTGGCTCTTTTCCTTTCTCAGAGGACAAGAGGTTTTTATCAGGAGTCGGAGAGGAGGATAAAATGGGAATGGGGAGAGACTCCAAAGGGAGATCCTTAAGTTGAAAGGGAGGAGGGGAAGGAACGATAGAGTCACCTCTCGGTTCCGGAATGGGCGCACATTGAAAATCTATAGGACTCTTCGTCATAGCTCGATCAAACTTTAATCGGCTACCAGGTCTAACATCGGGATTCTGGGAGAAGGCTTGAGATGTTGTCCACGGGGAAGAGGAAGATTTGAGTGCCGAATTATTAGGATGTTGTTCATCCATCAGATCAGTCGCCGATAAGCTGTCAGAAGAAAGATTTGACCTCGCCTTTCGATGAAGAAATCTGCATTTAGGAGCTAGATGTCGAGGACAATTTTTAATGAGGTGACCTGTTTTGTGACATGCGGCACATCAGAAAGGGATGCCCCAAAAGTCCAATCTTTGGTTGATTTTCAAACCTCTCCATGCAATCTCAATGTGATCCGGATATCCCCCCCTATAGGCCTTCTCAATGAGAATCCACACGATTCTTTTATCTTTCTCCCCTATAACCCATGGATCTACATAGACAAATCTGCCAATTGAGTTGCCTATCTCTTCGAGAATCTCCTTGGACCACATTTCCAGGGGGAGATTTGGGAGTTTTATCCAAATCAGGTTATTAGCGGGAGTATTTTTCAACGGCTCATACCCAATATACCATCTATAAAGAGTGAGAAAACTCCTCTTAAAAACCCAAGGACCTTTAAGGATAGCATCTACATCAGCGACATTTAAAAAATGAAAGCAGTACCACTCCTTCATGAGGTTAGAGATAATGGGAGTGTATCCTATCACTGGTTTCCAATGGACAGCAATCCACTTCCTCATCTCGACATCGTTCATTTCCGGAAAGTGCCACCTACCAACCAAGGCAAGGTTCTATAAACTTTCAATTCTTTCAGAGAGATGAATGCTATCCAACTTGATAACAGAAGGAGGGGTTGTGGTTTTGACAGGATTCCGGGATTTATTATAGCGGTTTGAATGCTCGAGGGAGCCCTTTCCTTCCTGTATAGAGCTTGTTCTCCCCCGGGAAGACCTAACATCCTTCTCCCTATCAGCACCATGCAGAGACGGTTTAACGACCACGTCGTCCAGGGTTGTTTGCCACCCCCAGAACATCGTGTCATTTGCCCAAGCCCTCTCAGCCATCAGAGTGGCTTGAATCAGTGCCTCCGTGGCTGGCACATCGGACCCACCGTCCATGCGCCTCCAAAGTGGACTTCTCCTTGGAATAACAGTCGGGGCACTTACCAAGATTAGATTTCCAAATCCAATTAGTATAAGAAATTAATCACTGACAGATTAACCACTTGAGAGAAAAAGCCTTGATAATATAAATAACTGGAGGGGGGAAATGAATGTGGATGGAATCAAACTGACATAAGGAAATACGGCTCGAAGGATCGAGAAGACACCAAGTCGACACTAGGGATGATCTTCCAGAAAACGAGGCAGGTACGAGCCCATAAGGACTACAACGGGGCCATAAAGCATTAACTGTGAATGACGACACCGCACCGGCAAATTGACTAAAAATGGATGATCCTAGAAGTTCAAAATCCTCCAGTACAAAATAGGACGAAAAAGGACATCCACCCCAATCCCGAAGAAAATATTTGAAAAATTCGGTCAGAAAATAGCAGAGGGCATCGGACCCGGAAAAAAATTCCAAGCTGGACAAAGGTCCTGGAAAAGGAAGGATCAGTGAGCTCCGAGCATGGAGGTCGCCAGGGATACCAGAGCCGAGACAAATAGAGAATGAAAACTAGGAGGATGGGGGATCTTGACAAACAATACAGCAACAGTATACCTCGACGATACACGACCAATCTCCGAATCTAAACCTTACGTCTGTGCAAGGCTTGTAAATAAAAAAATACCTCCTCAGTTTTTGGAGGACTGCTGAGAACATTATGAGGATACCCAGGAGAAGAAAAACAGGCTAAAAAACATGCTTAATAATGACATTCCATTCCATAAAAGACCAGGAAAGGAAATTCTGTTCTGACCATGAGCCAATCACAGACTAAGCCATGACTACCGCACCAATTCTAGAATAGAAACTTAAGTACCAGCACTGTATTATAGAAAAACAAAACTAGAGACGAAACAACAATCCATAACTATGCCATGATGCACCGGAAACAAAATTCCTATGAATTGAATATAACACAACATGTAAGGAAGATAGAATTAACTGACCTTAAAACTGAAACGCGTGCCGAGGATAAAGCGAGAGCACGAACGCCAGCGACATGCAGAAACACAAGAGATACTTGAAGCTAGAAACGAAAACGAGAGCTTCAACGTCGCAACTGGCCATAAAGCGTAAACTGGCCAGCCAGGAAAAACGTAGAAATGGGCCAAGAGGCAGATTAAATGGTGTTATGTTTGCTCCGAAGTCCGAAGAGGAAAGGACAGGTGCCAAGAAGAAACCTGCATGACAATGGGAAAAGGAAACAACTAACGTCCCGACAAGAAGGAATGTGGAGCCATGCATAGGTCCAATGCAAAGCGTCTTGTTGTGGTTGGTCGGAACGACGGTTGAAGATCGCTGGTAATTGGATGAGCTCGGCTCGCTTCCCCACTCTGGCACGCGCTCCCTCTAAATTACAACATACTATATATATATATATAGTTTTCCAAAATTATTTTTAAATAAGATTTAACCTTTAAAGGAAAAATCAAACCTTCAATAAAATTTTCTTTGGTCAAATCAATATAAGAAATTACTCTCTTCAAAAATATATATTCTATTTTTCCAAAAAATTAAGTTAAATTTGACTTTTTTTTACGTAACTCTCAAATATACATAATCTTGTACGAGATTGGACCACAAAACTTATAAAAACCAAACCCACAAAACCAAACCTACCTCCCTCCTAAATATTAGACCATATCCTAAAAACTAAATATAATTACTTACCCCATCAAACAACGATTATTGATTCTTCTTATGCTTTATGCTTTACGCTTTACGCAGCATAACTCGGCAGGCGCACAAACAAGCCGTGTTTCTAACGCTGAAAACGACTCAACAAACAATCCGTCAAATTAGGGTTGCATGTACCCAACTAGAGCTGCACCACGGCCCACCGAAGTTCGCACAACAAAACCCACGTGAACTTAACATGCTTATAAAACCTGTGGGGTCCGCAGCACACCGTCCACGGTACTTAACGGGCGCTGAGAAATTATTCATCTAACCAATAATGGTTCCATCAAATGACTAAACAAGTCAATCGAAACCAGAAAGAAATCACGATTGCAAGTTGGTGGGTGAATATGTTGTTCACATTTTTCTTTTAACAGTTTTTTTTGGCGGGCTTGCACGTTGGAGAAGTTTTTATTTGATTTGTTTAGGGTATATTTTTCAAGTTTTTTTATGATTATTTATTTATGTTTATAATAGACTATGAATATGTATACTGTTTGAGTAGGTTTAATGGTTAAGAGTATGTGTTTCCTCGTAAGAGGTTGCAAGTTCAAAACTAGAGGGAATATAGTATGTATGCTTCTGTATACATATGTATGTCTCTATAGACTTAATAGTCAAATCGCTTCGCGGAGGTGGACCCCTTGTCCCACAAACAAGCTTTGACAAGGTCTTGTTTTTTATTTTAAGTTGTTTGTTGTTATGTGATTTTATACATGCTTTAATGGTTACCATTTGCGTTTGGGTAGGCTTCCTCAAATTTTGTAGTGATAGAAGGGCAATCGTGTTATGAGGGTTTCGAAGAAAGAATGCTACATCTTCCAATCCGATATCTCCCTTACATTTTTTTTGGTAGAAAGAGAGCTTTCCATTGCCTCCTTGGAGCCATTTCTTTGTGCACATATTCCAATTCAAATTTTATTTAAAATTCCAATCAAAAACATTTATAGCCTTAGGTTATTATGAGCAGTTCTCCATAGATGTCAATTTGAGGCCATGGAATTCTTTTCCTTCTAAGAGAAAACCTTGATATGGTTTTCTTCATGTTACTCTTTCCTATCTACATGCAACTGACTTCTAAGGCTCTAAGTTGTGCATGCATTGCTTTAGAAATGACTCTCACATCCTTTGTATAAAGCAAGGCCATAAATACAATTCTTAGTATATTTCTTCATAGTCATTTCTTTAAAATCCAAACCCAAATTTGTAGTCTTGGCCTTATTTGTAATACTTTACTTTAGTTAGTTTACAAATGTGTTTTTCCTTTGCTTTCAAACTACAATGTTACTACCTTGGTTTTCCATGTTCACTCGCATCCCTATTTATGTGCAAAAAGCCTCTAAGACTCTAAGATGTGCTTACTATATTCATGCACCCTATGTTTTGCGCTATCATTTTATTGTTTCTCTATATAGATGCCAAAAAAATTAGATGAAAAACAAGAGATGGTTTATTTACCTCACTATCAATATTGAATTTCTCAAATAATTCCTTGTTATTCTATTTTCATTTTTTTCATATTTATATAATTATTATATCAAATTTCCTTTCATTTCAATGTCAAAGTCTTTATTTTATATCTATCTTACATCTAAATGTAAAATAGTAACCTATAATGAAGTTCTTTAGAACAAAACTTTACTTGGAACTTTAGCTTTTTTTGACCATTACCTCAACATTATGGAATATTCAACAATATTGAGAGGGGGTGAATCAATATCAACACTTTCCAACTTCAAAAACTTTTAAATGCATCCATAGATATAAAGCAAAGCACATAAATATTTAGAGCACAAAGAATTTTATTTGAAAGTCCAAAGTAGGGAAAAAACCACAAAATGTTTTTCTTAATATATATAAAGAGTATACATACAAATTTATCAGCACCAACTGAAAGGAAGCACCAACTCCCTAGTTTATAAGCACCAACTGGAAGGAAGCACCAACTACCTAGTTTATCAACACCAACTAAAAGGAAGCACCAAATCCCTCGTTTATCAACATCAATTGAAAGGAAGCACCAAAGCTTGTAAAGAGTCAATTTTAGTCAAAGAAAGTCTTCCCTCTTGGTATTTTCTCCTCTATAGGTTTCACACAAGCACTCAGTTTACGACCTTCTTAGAAAAAAATTCCCTCAGCAAATGATCCTTGAACTCAGCCCCAATAGGCCCCAAACCAAGACAGAAACTTGGACTTTAATGCACTTAAAATCAACCCTCAATCAATCAGAACTTGCCTTCTAAAAATTGTCCTCCTCCATAGAGTTCATCCTCCTCAACAAAGAACAACATTATATCTTCAAAAACAGGCCTGAAACTTGCCTTCAAACATACCAAAATTTGGCCCTCAAAACAGGCTTGAGTTCAACCTTGTTTGTAGCAAAACTTTGGTCCTAAAATTCAACCTTAATAGGGATAGGTCATTTCTCTCAGGACAGTCATGAAACTCATCCTTCCACACCAGAATTCAGCCCTTTAAAAAAATATGAAATTCGGCCTTCAAAGGGGACAAAATTCGACCTTTAAGAAATGGTCTTCAATTAGCCTTCTAACTAGTACCAAAACTTTAAAAGGTGTGCTAAAAATCCTTCCAAAATAAAAGCCAAAAAACCTTTCCAAAATAAATCAAAAACCCTTCAAAATTGTGGGAAAAATCCTTCCCTGGAAAGTCTCTCCAAATTGGCTCCTCTTCACTTCTAGTTCATGAGGTATGAAACTTAGAGTTCCTTCTTTTCTTCACTTATTTGAACATATATGAACTTTCTTGAGTGAGTGACTCGAAATTCTCCTTCTTAGGCCTATTTACAGTGCATCTAGGGTTTATATTGGGCTGACTTGTCCATTGGTTGGGCTTACTTGTCCATTAGCTAGATTAGCTTGTGCAACTAACAAAATGTATAGTGAATATTTGAAAAATCATTTCTCCTCAACCTTGAGGAGTTAAAGGAAGTACCATATACCTTTGGAAAGGTCTCGGAATAAGATTTCCAACCATATATGTTATGCTTCCATTTGAGCTCGGTAAATGGAGTAAAAATGCATTCAAATATAGGGTGTCCAAATGGGTCATCAAAAATCCAAAAACAATATTTTGAAATGTGCTATTTGAAAATGTAGCTTTCACTTTCATTTGGACAACTTTTGACATCAATGACATATTCTTTCAACAATCTACCCCTTCCATATTACTCCCCCTATGATCATGTTTCCCTTGTCTTCATGCTTCTTAATCTTTCT
Source organism: Pinus taeda (assembly GCA_000404065.3). Classification (NCBI taxonomy): domain Eukaryota; kingdom Viridiplantae; phylum Streptophyta; class Pinopsida; order Pinales; family Pinaceae; genus Pinus; species Pinus taeda. The sequence goes on from APFE031039845.1 coordinate 98,953, forward strand.
CTCCTCCTTTAACATCAGTGGAAAAGGGTAACTCCCCCTAAAGCTATCTCTCCCCTTGTCTTTCTTTGCAGAATATTGTGAAAATCAAGTTGGTGCAAAAATTATTCCCAGTTTTGGTCTAAGATACTCAAATTTCTCTTTGGGAAGTGGTTTGGCGAAGATGTCTGCAATATGTTCCTTTATCCCAACATACTCTATCTTGAGTTTCTTTTTGGTGACTTTCTCCCTTAGAAAGTGAAGCTTAATAGGAACATGCTTGGTCTTGGAATGCATCATTAGTCATTTGGAGATTTTTATTACACCGGTGTTGTGAAAAAGTATTGGAAGAGGCTCATCATATTTTACCTGTATGTATTGCAAGGTTTTCTTCATTCAGAGGACATGAGTACAACGTGTTGTTGCTACAATATATTATTCTTTTGTTGTAGACAAGGATACTAAAGATTTCTTCTAGCTCAACCAAGATACTAAACAGTCTCCCACATAGAATGTTGCTCCACTTGTCCTTCTTCTATCATCTATACTTCCTTCCCAATCTAAATATGTGTAAGCTACCTATGTTAATTCCTTTCCTTTTGAATACCACAACCCAAATTCTATTATTCCTTTGATACATTTGAAGATCCTTTTCACTACTAGAGCATGAGTTTCATCCACTGTTGCTTGAAATCTTGCAACCTATCCAACTACTTGCATAAAATATTATCTTGAATATATTACATAGAGTAGGTTCCCAATCATTGATCTATAGTCTTTGATCCACTTCTTGACACAGGAAAACCCGTGTATACCCACAGTATGCATATAATATGCATAAATCTGTCTTGCCCTAAGAATTTTAACTCTCTGTTGAGTTAAATCTTCAATATTTAATGGTTTAAGGCCCCCTTTGTTAATTCTCTGTGGAATGGTTTGTTAATTAACCTAAATTGTCTCTTAGTTAATCCATTCATACGGGACTCTATACACCCTCTTCGTTAAAGACCTTCCTTCACCTTTAAGTTGCACACATAAACCAAATTCCTCACTTTAACCTTGGTTATGATTGGACTTACTACAAAACCTTCTTATCGCTTTAATTCTATTATAATTCCTGTATAATAGAAATACACATAAACCAACGTAAACCATACCTTTTCACCTTTTCCTCGGTCTTAGCACATTACTCGATGCATTCCTTTATCGCAATCGCAATCGCAGTCTCATGGATCCACTAACACATAACTCTTTATTGCATTCGATATGCAATAAACTACAACTGGACTTCAAATACATTAAACTGCGTCCATAGCTTTCTTGGGTCCACTCTTACATCGCACATCACATTACTTCTTGGCCTGCTCAACATCGCATGTCGCCATGTCGCATATCATAGTTTTTAAAGGCCAAGTTCATTTGTTCTTGAAACATTGCGATGCGATCCATATCGCACATCGCAGATCGCTTGAGCCCAAGATGCATTCACTTACCATTGAAAGACTGTGAAGCAGGGTTTATCAATAGTCCTTTATCGTTGATCAAACCACTTGATCCAATGGTCAACATTGACATCGCATATCACACTTGCTTGAGGTCGAAGTTCATACACAATTGAAATGTTGCGATGCGATTCAAGTTATTTCATTCATGCGACTTAATCCTGGTTGTTGATTGTAAAGATCCAACGACTCCTGTGCATCGATTCTTTACTCCTTCGTTCTTCCCTTCACTTGGGTTTTTTCACCATTCTTCAATGTTTTCTGTGGGTTTTGGATTATTTCAAGATTCTGGTACTTCCGCTATTCCGCGGCGCGACTCTCTCCTGAGCTTAACTCTGCCTGATTCTTTAATCACGGTCACTCCAGAGCATTACTTTGATCCTTCGAATGGTTTCAAAGATCCATTACAATCCTTTGTCTCGTTCTTCTTCTCTGTGTTCTGCCTGAACTTCGCCTGCACTCTCTGTTACAAAGAATACTCATAATTTATCAGTCAATGCTCAAACCACACATATGAACTCAAAATTGAGTTATTTGTAATAATAAACAAGTAATTACACAGGAACTATCTCAGGCCTGATTTCCAATATCAGTGGCCTCTGTTTCATAATCTGCCCGTAGGCTTATAATCAAACTCTTCACACTCTAAGTCCTAACCAGTTAGCTAACTTATCCAACCTCTGATTATGCCTTTAAGGCTTACATTTATACAAAAGGATTCTACAACCAATTCCTAGTTTAGATCCATAAACCTCTCAACAAAATCCTAAAATCTATTCCTCATCTCTAAGGATCCTCTCCAATCCTCAAAATCATGAACTAACTCCTAATTTGAGTTTTACAATTAATTCTCAAATCCCTCAATCTCTCAACTATCCTAAATCTCTCATATTCTCCTACATTCGAGAACATTTACAAATATGTCTCACAATATTCAATTAAATCCTATTCTCATTAAAATCACTCAAAAGCCTAAATAATTACATTAATTCACACTTAGGAAACCAACTTCCTTGGAAACACAATACCCCTATGTCTACTAAAATACAATGATATTATTGGGCTAAATGCTCCTGCATCAGAATCCCAAAGTAGAAAATATTCATGATCTCCAGATCATGTGTGTTCATAAGTTGATAGAAAATCTCCAGGGTGCCAAACTTTAGTTTGTAGCTGCCCAAATGCCTTGCACCTTTGCTGTTGTTGTATGTATGTTGTCTTTTGTTTCATCTTCCTCTCCTTGTCATTCAGGTTCAAGTTCTGATTGATCATCCTTCCTTCTTCTATCAATCTCCTCCATACGGACTGTTTCATCATTAACTACTATACTTCCCCACTTTCCATTCCCAACACATCCTTGGACTGGTCCATACTCTGCCACTTACGTTTTCCTCTTTCTTTTTGTTTCAGGTTGTTGTTGTTGTTCACTAACTCTTCAAATTGCTATTCTACTCTTTGAAGTTGTCGAATGCTATCATTTACCCTTTTTTCACTTATTCTTACTTATTCTTCGCTTATTTTGATTGCCTCCCTTTCATCCTTACCCTCTTTCATGATTATCTCTTTCTGCATTAAATATCGACTTTCCAACATTCTCTCCAGCAATCGAACATCTCTATTCCATGGATTAAATTCTTCCATAGAATCTTCTTCTTTCATTTTTATTTGGCTGCTCGTCTGTGCCAAATTTCCTCCAGCATCTGCAACTAAACCTATAATCATAAAACAATTTTTAAAATAAAAATCATAAGGCTTCCGCGCCTTTTCTTCCTTTGGCAACAATTCAGTTTGCTACTCTAATTCTTCCTCCTCTGTCAGCAAATTAGTATGCTATTTTGAATTCTCAATAGAATTCATGAGACTGTCAGCTAGTCTCTCCTCCACGTCATCTGTTTCAATGATGTCTTTTTTTCCTTGTCCATTGTAGTGAACTTCTTCATTCTCATCCAGTTCTAACTTTACAATCTGAACACTTACTTTTTGGTTTTCTGGCCTTCTCTCCAAAATACTTAAATCATGCCACAAATTTGCCATCTCACTTGAAATTTCTCCTAAAAGCTCTGTACAATCCTCACTCTCTTCTTCTTTGTCACTAGTATAACTTGTTTTTGACACTAATTCTTCCTTCTTGACTAGAATAAAATTCTGATTCTCCATCTCTATGATATTTTTAGATGTCTGTCCATCACTCTCCCTTTGGTCATTTAAGAAAATCAATTCCTCATTGTTCTTTCCAATAGAAAATTTCTTATCATAAGACATAACTGTCTCATCCTTACTGAAGATATTTCCTCCACTAAACATGGAATTTATGAACTCTTTCTGTTGCAATAACTCAACTTGATCTTCATTTGAAAGACAGTCATCATCATACTTTACTTGGCAACTTTTAGCTTCATTCAAGATAGTTCCATAAAATGGTTTGTCTTCTGAAATACCTGCATTCACGTGCTCCTTGTCAGTTGTAAAACCACAAGACCTCATGACCTCATTTGATGATTCAATCACCAATTCCTCCTGTTGTTCCAAGTCCTTTACATAACTTAGAAATACTTTGATGGTCTTCTCCTCAATCTCATCAAGTCCTTTACTTGATTGCTTGATACCCTTCTCTACTTCTTTTAGAACATAATTTACATTTTGCCTATCTTCTTCCTTCTTTATGTCAATATTAGCAAATTTTCGTCCTTCACATGGTTCACCTGCAAACATACATAAATTTTTAGCTTTAAAATCACATGACTCTTTGGTCTCACTCGAAGTTTCAGTGTTCAAGTCTTCCTCTTCACCCAGAACTTCACCCTACTCTGATTCACAAATAGACACTTCCATTTCCAACTTAGCTTCTCTAAGTTTTTCCATCAGCCACTTTACTTGCCTCTGCTGTAGCCTTCTCTGTAACTTATGCCACTTCATTGGTTTCTTCTTTAAGATCCAACCTTGTCTCTGGCTTTCCTCTAGTACCATCATCAATACATTGAGGTGTTCTTTTAACTCAGCAATCTCTTTTTCAATTTCCTCTTGACTCATCCTCTTGTCATTTGCCTTGGCATCTTCCTTCTTCATCTTTATTCTGATGTGGTCTTCCTCAGAACCTCTACTATGACTATCAGTAGCCATTTTCTCCTCCATCTCTATCTTCATGAGCTCCTCACTCATTCACTATGAGCTGCACTAAAGCCTCTACAACAACAAGTCCTCCTTGTTGCCACTTACCTCACCAAGCTTTCCTTTGTACTTGGTCTTTTGGCAAGCAACTGGTTCTCTATCTCTGGAACCTCCTTTGAGCACTCTTCTCTGCTCCTTCTAGGATTTAACTCATCTGCACCTCTCAAGAACACAACTATCCTCGTGTATTTCAATCACCATGAAATACTTTGTTCTGACCACCTCTTGTTTCACTTAGAAACTCATACCAGATTCTTTTATCCCTTAGTAATTCTACCCACATCCTTTGTAAAATTTCCTTTGTGATCTACAACAACACCTCTGTAGTAACAAGTCTCCTCCTTGCTACATATGCCTCACTAAGCTTCTCTCTTCTGAGCTCAGTTTGTTAACATTTCTCTGGTTCTTTCCTCTGGAACCAATTGAGCATTCCTCACTCTAGATTGCTGCAACCTTCTCACCTTCTTATGCTGCTACCCGTGTATCAATATAAAAACCACACATTCTCCAATCTTCAAATCAAATTAAAACAAACATATTACCTCACCTTCAAGACCTCTGCATGATCTTCTTCCACCAATTTCTATACTTCAAATGGATTATCCCATGTCTCTTGCATCTGCAAGTTCTGCTAATATTTTGCCATACATTACCTCTGTATGTTTACTATTTGTTAGATTAGAAACTGATCTCCTCTTGCCTGCATAAACATCTTCAAAACATAACTCTGTTCTAAATTCTTTTCAAATAAAGTTTCACACAGAATTTCTTTGTTCGGCTTTAATATCAAATTTTTCAATCACAATTCTACTCTGATACCACTTTGACGTAGGAAAACCCATGTATACACACAATATGCATATAATATGCATATATTTGTCTTGCCCTAAGAATTTTAACTCTCTACCGAGTTAAATCTTCAATATTTAATGGTTTAAGGTCCCCTTTGTTAATTCTCTGTAGAATGATTTGTTAATTAACCTCAATTTTCCCTTAGTTAATCCATTCATACAAGACTCTATACACCCTCTTCATTAAAAACCTTCCTTAACCTTTAAGCCGCACACATAAACAAAATTCCCCACTTTAACCTTGGTTATATTTGGACTTACTACAAAACATTCTTATCGATTTAATTCTATTATAATTCCCATATAATAGAAATACACATAAACCAACATAAACCATACCTTTTCGCCTTTTCCTCAGTCTTATCACATTACCCGATGCATGCCTTTATCGCAATCGCAATCGCAGTCTCGCGGATCCACTAACACATAACTCTTTATTGCATCCGATATGCAATAAACTATAAGTGGACTTCAAATACATTAAACTGTGTCCATAGCTTTCTCGAGTCCACTCTTACATCACACATCGCATTACTTCTTGGCCCGCTTAACATCGCATGTCACAATGTCGCATATTGCAGTTGTTAAGGGCCAAGTTCATTCGTTCTTGAAACATTGTGATTCAATCCATGTCGCACATCACAGATCGCTTGAGCCCAAGGTGCATTCACTTACCGTTGAAATATTGCGATGCAGGGTTTATCAGTGGTCCTTTACTGTTGATCAAACCACTTGATCCAACGGTCAACATTGACATTACATATCGCTCTTGCTTGAGGCCGAAGTTCATACACAATTGAAATGTTGTGATGTGATTCAAGTTATATCATTCATGCAATTTAATCATGGCCATTGATTGTAAAGATCCAACGACTCCTGTGCATCGATTCTTTACTCCTTCGTTCTTCCCTTCACTTGGGTTTTTATGCCATTCTTCAATGTTTTTTGTGGGTTTCGAATTATTTCAGGGTTCTGGTCCTTTTGTTGTTCTGTTGCGCGACTCCCTCTTGAGCTTAACTTTGCCTGATTCTTTAATCACGGTCACTCCAGAGCATTACTTTGATCCTTCGAATGTTTTCAAAGATCTATTACGATCCTCTGCCTCATTCTTCTTCTTTGTGTTTTGCCCGAACTCCGCCTGCACTCTCTGTTACACAGAATACTCTAATTCACACATAATTTATCAGTCAATTCTCAAACCACATATATGAACTCAAAATCGAGTTATTGTAATAATAAACAAGTAATTACACAGGAACTATCTCAGGCCTGCTTTCCAATATTAGTGGCCTCTGTTTCATAATCCGCCCATAAGCTTACAATCAAACTTTTGACACTCTAATTCCTAAATAGCTAGCTAACTTATCCTACCTCTGATTATGCCTTTATGGACTACATTTATACAAAAGGATTCTACAACCACTTCCTGGTTTATATCCATAAACCTCTCAACAAAATCCTAAAATCTCTTCCTCATCCCTAAGGATCCTCTCCAATCCTCAAAATCATGAACTAACTCCTAATCTGAGTTTTACAATTAATTCTCAAATCGCTCAATCTCTCAACTATCCTAAATCTCTCATATTCTCCTACATTCGAGAACATTTAAAAATATGTCTCACAATATTCAATTAAATCCTATTCTCATTAAAATCACTCAAAAGCCTAAATAATTACATTAATTCACACTTGGAAACCAACTTCCTTGGAAACACAATACCCCTATGTCTACTAAAATACAATGATATTATTGGGCTGAATGCTCTTGCATCAGACTCCCAAAGTAGAAAATATTCATGATCTCCATATCATGTGTGTTCATAAGTTGATAGAAAACCTATAGGGTCCCAAACTTTAGTTTGTAGCTACGTAAATGCCTTGCACATTTTCTATTGTTGTATGTATGTTGTCTTTTGTTTCATCTTCCTCTCCTTGTCAGTCAGGTTCAAGTTCTGATTGATCATCCTTCTTGCTGCTATCAGTCTCCTCCATATTGACTATTTCATCACTAACTACCATAATTCCTTGATCTCCAGTCCCAAAAAGAAAGTTGCCTCCCCAAAAAGAGACATTTCATTACATTCTACATATCTTTTGAAAATTTCTAACTCAATATATCATCATCACTTCCAAAGATGATTTCATCAATGTATACTTCAGTGATGATCGTATTGTCTTGATCTTCCTTAATGTAGAGATTATTGTCTACATTTCCATTTCTAAATCTTTTTTTTTTCTGCAAATGCCTGTCCAATCTTGAGTACCAAGGTCCAAGGGGTTTCTTAATTCCATAGATGGATTTCTTCAATCTATAAGAATATTCCTAGTTGTTCTATGTATACTTCTTCTTTTGGATCCCCATTAAGAAAGGTTGAATTTACATCCATCTGATAGAATTTGATTTTTTTGGAGTATCCATAGGCTAAGAGCATTCTAATTACTTCATTCTGGATAGTGAACACTTTTTTTCTTCAAATTCTATCCCTTCAACTTGGGCATAGTATCCTTTCCACATTATCTTTTCTTTGTTTTTGGTCACCTTTCCATCTTCAATTAGTTTGTTTATAAAGGCCTATTTTGTACCAATCACATTTTTGGTCTTATGCCTTGGAACAAGTTCCCATGTCTCATTCTTCTGAATTCAATTCAGTTCATCTTCCATGACCTTGATCCAGTGTTCACCATTTCTAGATTCCTCAAACTTGCATGGTTCAATTGTGGAAAATAGTGATATATACCTTTTCTCCAATGTTTGTGCTTGTTTTCTTCTTCTGGTTTCTACTCCTTCACTCTTCTCCCTAATGATTTGTTCTAGTTCATGATTCTTTTGATACCAACATTTAGGTTTCGTATAAGGTATCTAAAAATCTTGTTGATTATCTGCTTCTTCTTGTCCTACCTTTGGTTGCTTCTCTTTTTGGTGTTCCTCTTCTTATTTTTCTTCCTCTTTCTTTGGTTCTTCCTTTTCCTATTCATCAAATATGTGTGTATTTTTTCTTTCATTCTTGGTCTTTAGAAAGTTTGTTTCATTAATTTTTACATCGATGCTTTCCACTATCGTGTTGAGTCTAATATTGTAGCACTTTTATGCTTTACTTTTACATTAGTCTCCAAAGGGTATGCCTTCATCTATTTAGGAATCAAACTTTAGTAACTTCTGGTCATCCCTCTTTATGTATAATTTGCTTCCAGATATCCTAAAATGCTTGACACTAGCTGGTCTTCCCTTCCATAGTTCATAGGGAGTTTGGTCATCGTTTCTTATTATTAATTCTCTGTTCAAAATGTGAACATTTGTAGGTACTTATTATACCCAAAATATATTACATAGCTTGGTTTTGTGCAAAAAGTTCTAGCCATCTCTTCCACGGTTCTATTCTTTCTGTCAACCACTCAATTTTGTTAAGGAGTTATAGTTGTTGAGAAGTGTCTTCCATGTTCTTCGCATTAGTCATTGAATTAAATTCTTCTCCATTATATGATGTCAAGCATTTTATTTTCAAATCAATTTCATTTTTAACAAGTGTTGGCTGATGAAATTACCCATTTTTACCTACATCCACCTATTCCTTTCCATCCACTTTATAGCTATTATGAGGTTAATTTGTATCCCAATTAATGAAAGGTATAACACATTGGCATGTATTCTTGAATTTTTGATTAGTGAAGTGGTAGCAATAGGGTAACAATACTTAAATGACTTATTGACAAGATTCCTTGCAGATCACTCAACAATTCGTAGCGGACATCGTTTGGCGGAATAGAAGCCATCGTGATGCTGTCAATTGTGAACTGGTGGCACTATTCGAAGGATGAGCCATCAACTGACCAACTGCCTGAATAGTTGGCAGACCCAACTCTATTAGTATCTTTTCATTATGTTTTGTATTAGAGGAATTGTTGTATATTTTTGGGACAGTTAGATCAACACAAATTCTAGTTTTGTTAAGTTAAGTTATTTCATGTAATGTTGGTTGTGTATAAGTATGGTACAACTAAGAAGAACTGGATCATATTCCTTTCACTTTTAATAGAAGAACTCAACTTCTAATATTTTTATGAATTAATAAGAGTAGCGACATATCGTTAACTTGGCGTGATCAGTAATTCTTTAGCCACGACCCTGATCGAAAAGTTGGGCCCACTCTTTCAATTAGGTGTTGTTGGAATATAGTTCTTGTGGTATAGGTATGTATTTTATTGATATCATTAGTGTTTTATGATTGTTTTTCATTTCCTTATTCAAAATTGTTGTTACTTTGGATTATTTTTACTTAGGGTTGATGTTATTTAAGATTGTTGTTACTTGATTGTTGATTTCTATTGGATTAATTTAGAATTCTCTTGGGCCAATGAATTTGTATTTCGTAATTGATCAATACTGAGTAAGGAACCTAAAATAACCAAACGGACCCCAGGTTGACAATAAATGTATAAAAGGACTAGATCTATAAATCAATATTAGGACCTCAACAACAAGTTCCTTGAATATTCTAAAACTTTCAAAATATGTTAACTTCTTTTTAAGAAAATAAATGTAGACCATGCTTTTGTAGTCCTTAACAAGCAACATGAAGTCTTGTTCACCATATAGTCCTTTTGTTATTGTTAGCCCATGTAAATTAGTATGTACAAGTTCTAGTGGTTTTGTCGTAATGTTCCTTAGTTTTGAGCTCAAATCTTGTTTGTTTTCCATGTTGACAATACTTGCACGTAGTATTTGAAGGATTTGTAATTTTAGCCATATCCCTTATAACTTCCTTCTTTTTGATCTTCACAAGATCGTTAAAGTGTATATGCCCCAATCTCCTATGCCAAATCCAAGTTTCATCTTCCTTTACCTAGCATCATCTTTCCTTTCCAATCTCATCTAGGATGTATATGTTGTTTGGATTTCTTATTTTTGTTGTAACCTATTTCCTTGATCCTTCTTTCCTTATTTCACATTCTTTTGAATTGAATAGAAGTGTGTGCCCTTGATCACACATTTGGCTAATAATTAGCAAAGTATGCTTCTTATCTTCAACAAGTAAAACATTTTCTACCACCACATCTTTGCTTCCAAGGCTATTTATGTCTTTCTCTATAATTTTGGAAGAGTTATCATTCCCAAAAGTGACAGATCCTTATTTTTCTTTCTTCAACATTACAAATTTTCTTTTGTATCTAGTCATATGCTTTAAGCATCCACTATCAATTTACCATTGACTTCTTCTACTTTGGGCTTGTAGAGAAAGTTCACATTCCTTAACCTTCAAGTCTTCCTACTTCTTTTTCCTAGTTCTTGTTTGTTCCTCCATATGATGGATAAGAACCTTCCTTTTTTCACTAGAAGGAACTATCAAATTTTTTCTACAATTTTTGGTGTTGTGTCCAAAATTGTTACATTTGTAACATTGAGTTTCATAACTAAGAGCACCAAAATTGTTATAATTTTTATTGAAAAAATCATGAGGTCTTTTACCATAATTTCCTTCGTAGTATTTCTTGGGATTTTCATAGCTAGTTCTAGCATTTCTAACCTTTGATAGGCTCTACAGTTTATATCCTCATGCCCACAATTATTAAAAGAATAACACACTCCAAGAAAAATATTATGGTACCTAGGTGGTCTTCTTGATGTTGTTTTCATTATGAAGCCATGATCTTATTCATTGTTGGTTGTTGTATGCCCTTCTTTAGTGGCTTGTATTCTTCCTTCTTGACAGGACCCTTGAGTGCATCAATGTAGCTTCCTTGCTCTGCTTTAGTTCTTGTCATTATAGAGCTTAAACCTTTATCAGTATTATTTTTTTATATCCTAATAAAAACCTGTCATTGAATGGTTTCCGATTGCTGATGATTTCATTCAACGTTTTGGTATTATTGTCAATTTTTTTCTAGATATCGTTCTTCCATAGTTCCTTCCTAAAGGGGACTATCTGATCTTCTAGATTCTCAATTATTCTCTTTGATACGGATTTAAACAGGAACTCAACAAATTACAAAGATAACCATATACACAAAGATGCAGTGGAAATAATACTTCATTTCATTAATGGAAAATACTGAAACATGCTTATAATCAAAAATGGAAATAAACTAGCTAGGGCGATGGTAGCTTATCTCTGAGAAGAGATGTGATGGCTACATGCCTCTGAACTATGTTACAATGAGGCTCGAAGGCCTATTTATTGTTGAGAAACAATGAAAAACCCTTAACATTCCAAAACCTAACCCTAGGAGATGAAACGCCAAACTGTGGGCCCCGTTGGGGGTAAGTTGGTACATCAACTTCCCGGGGTCGTAACTTTAGCATATGATCTCCGTTTGACGCGTACAATAGCTCATTAGAAAGATCTATTCGAGCACTATCATTGTTGGAACGGCAACATTGGTCCATGTTCCATGACCCGTGTTGCCCCTGGATTCCCAAAAAACGTCGTTTAGGGCCTCAAAACGGCTCTGGAAGTTCATGACCCGAAAAACTGCTAAAAATAGTAAGTTGTGCTACAATTAAGGAAACTGAAAATGCTGAAAGAGACAATGATGAGGGTCCAGATGGACTTGGCAGGTGGCCACCAATATCCACTTGGATCATTCCTCCCCCTTAGGAAGCAATGGTCCCCATTGCGTTGAGCTCCTCCATGAGATGAGGAAACTTCTGTTGAACCTGTTCCCTGGTGAACCACTTGCCCTGCTGAAGGAGTTGGCCTGCTTTGGCAACACGATACAGTTGGATATTTCGTTGGCGAGTGTTCTTGATCTGTGTGTCCATGATCCGATCAGTTGCAGCTTGTTCCATGCAATCTGGATTTAATTCTGTGGGTTGGAGTTGTTCTGCAATGTCGGATGTGTCTAGCAATGGTGGAAAGTATGGCCTAAGGCGGTCCACATTGAACACTGGGTGCAGGCCAAGGAATGGGGGAATGCTGAGCTCAAATGCATTGTATCCCATAGCCTTAGTAATGGTGTAAGGACCATATCGGAGTGGTCTCAATTTCCTATAGGCTCCAGTAAGGCGTTCCTTTTGCAAATGCAACCAGACTTTGTCGCCCACCTGAAACTTGTGTGGCACTCAATGTTGATCATGTCGCTGCTTGTACTTGGCATTTGATTTCTCAAGAATGTCATGGACCTGCTGGCGAATATGTTCGATGCGCTCAATGATGTTGGTGGCCTTATTTGTTTCGGACTGGACATGAGCTGAATTCATGTGAGTAGCTGCAAGTGGCATGGCCACATCAATGGGGCATAGTGGCTAGAATCCCAAACCCACCTGAAAAGGGCGATGGCCAGTGGAGCTGTGAAGAGCTCGGTTATAGCTGTGCTGAACATAGGGGAGGCTCTCGCCCCATGTGCGTGGATGCTTTGAGTTATACATGCGCAGAATGTGCACAATCATCCTATTGACAACCTCTGTCTGGCCATCAGTTTGAGGATGAAGGCTGTGGACTTCGTGAGTTTGGTGTCCAACATTGACCAGAGACTGGACCAAAATGTGCTGAGAAACCGACTGTCCCGATCTGAGATGATAGATTGTGGGATCCCAAAGTGCACCCACACTCGTTCAAAGAAGAGTTTAGCAGTGGCTTCTGCTATGATATTCTTCTTGCAGGCCATCATAATGGCCATTTTCGAGAACCTGTCGACGACCACAAAACACAGTCATTTCCATGCTTAGTGGAAGGAAGGCCCGACATGTAATCCATGGAGATGGATTCCCAAGGTCGACTAGGGG
>APFE031039845.1:116362-130561 GCA_000404065.3 Pinus taeda
CATCCGCCATGGGAGGCCGTCGGGATTTGCGAGGCTGGCCTTGCAAAGGTTCGACCAGCTCAAGCCCTAACTCCTTATATCCCGACCTTGTTGGGGACATGCAAAGAAAAAAACAGAGAAAAATCAGACCGCTCTGATACCACTGATCCAGACTTAAACAGGAACGCAACAAATTGCAGAGATAACCATATACACAAAGATGCAGCGGAAGTAATACTTCATTTCATTAATGGAAAATACTGAAATATGCTTACAATCAGAAATGGAAATAAACTAGCTAGGGCAATGGTAGCTTATCCCTGAGAAGAGATGTGATGGCTACATGCCTTTGAACTGTGTTACAATGAGGCTCGAAGGCCTATTTATTGTTGAGAAACAATGAAAAACCCTTAACATTCCAAAAACCTAACCCTAGGAGATGAAACGCCAAACTGTGGGCCCCGTTTGGGGGTAAGTTGGTACATCAACTTCCCGGGGTCGTAACTTTAGCATATGATCTCCGTTTGACGCGTGCAATAGCTCATTAGAAAGATCTATTCGAGCACTATCATTGTTGGAACGGGCAACATTGGTCCATTCCATGGACCCATGTTGCCCTCGGATTCCCCAAAAAACGTCGTTTAGGGCCTCAAAACGGCTCCGGAAGTTCAGGACCCGAAAAACTGCTAAAAATAGTAAGTTGTGCTACAATTAAGGAAACTGAAAATGCTGAGAAAGACAATGGTGGGGGTCCAGGTAGACTTGGCAGGCGGCCACCAATATCCACCTGGATCACTCTTCTTCTCTTCCAATTGTCTCTTGAGTGTTTCTTCAATCAATTTGAATTCTTCTAATTGTACTTTTAGATTTATGATAATATGCTTGGTCTCTTCAGAGTTCTTGTTAAGACTTTGTAAACATTATTTGAGTTTCTTTACATGTTCCTCGAGTGTGATATTTTGCTTCCTTGTCCTCCTACGATCACTTAAGGCATTAATCAATTCTGCCTCAAGATCCATTTCTCCTCCTTTTTCATGATCCCCTTCATAGCTTTTAGGAGTTTCATTTTGATTATCTAATGCCATGAAGAACACTCTATCAGAGTCATGGTCACTATCATCATCTTCATCAAATGAGCTACTATCTTCTCTTGAATAAAAACTTTTCTTCTGAATAATTTTCCTTTCTTTCCTTTGTTTATTTTTTTATATTTCTTTTCTTTCTGATAACTTTCTTCTTCATTGTTATATGACCCCTTGGCAAAAGGAAATTTAGAAACATAATGACCAAATCTACCACTTTCAAAACATTTTAATCAGAAAGTTGACCTTCATATTTTCTAGTTCCTCTTTTCAACTTTTGCACAAAGTTGGATTTTTCTTCATCGTTTGAATCATCACTACAACTAAATCTTACTTTTGATTTTTTCTTTTTCTTCCTCGTCTTCTTGGAGATCTTGAAATCTGCTTCCCTTATGGATTATCCTGTTATCTCCTCATTTAATATATTGTAAGAATTCGATGCATCTCATCCATTCTCAACGTAGCTAGATATTAGCTTTCTTCTAAAGTTTTGATTTTAGAATCAAATCTCAATGGGAGAGATATTAGTATCTTTTGAATAATGGTTGTATCAGTGATACTCTCTCCGAATCCTCTCATAGTATTCACGATCTCATTAACCTGGATAAATTTAGTCGTAATTTCTTCATCTTCCTTCATCATTAGGTGTTCAAACTTTCCTCTATATGTTTGAATCTTGACCCCTTTGACCTTTTAATCTCCTTCATACATATTCTTAGGCTTGTCCCAGATTTCATTTACTATTTCACAATATATAACCTTGACAAATTTTGATATTGTCAGCCCTTCTAGAATGGCATACACTTTCAATTACTTTCATAGAGTCTTCTTCTAACTGGATTAGTTGGAGTAGAGGCTAGTACCTTGTATTCATTTAGAACAACTTTCCAAACATCAACCCCTTATTATTGTAAGAACAATTTCATCCTTAGGCTCCAAAAGGAATAATTTTGTCCATCAAATAATGGCAGACCATGTTTGGTGTATTTTTCTTTCTTTTCCATGGATGTTACTAAGATATAACTTCCAATTGTAAAATTGTTTTTGAAAGAACGATCCTGCTCTAGTTCCAATTGTTGAAATATTAAGAAATACTAAGAGTGGGGGTGAATCAATCACTGACAATTTTTAACTTCAAAAACTTTTAAATGTATTCATAGATATAAAGCAAAACACATAAACATATAAAACACAAATATTTCTATGTGGAGCCCAAAGTGAGAGAAAACCACAAAATGATTTTCTTAACATATATAAAGAGTACATTCAAATTTATTAGCACCAACTGAAAGGAAGAACCAACTCCCTAGTTTATTAGCATTAACTGAAAGGAACCACCAACTCCCTGTTTAATCAGTACAGACTGGAAGGAAGCACCAAACCTTGTACAAGAGCCAATATTAGTCAAAGAAAGTTTTCCCTCTTGGTTTCTACTCGTTTTTCCTTCATACATGCACTCAATCTATAACCTTCTTAGCAACGTAACTACCCTCAACAAATGATCCTTGAACTTAGGCTCCTTATTAGCAGAGCTAAACCTCAACATGCCACAAACCAAGACTAAAAATTGGACTTTAATGCACTTAGACTCAATCCTCAAGCAATAATAAATCGACTTCTAAAACTCTTCCTCCTCCACGGAGTTCAACCTCCTCAACAAAGAATAATGTTAGATCTTCGAAAACAAACCTAAAATTTTCCTTCAATCATACTTGAATTTGGTCCTCAATATGAGCCTATGTTTGGCCTTCTTTGTATCATAACTTCTGTCCTAAAATCTAGGCTCAATAGGGATATGTCACCACTCTCAGGACAGGCCTGAAAATTGGCCTTCCACACTAGAATTTGGCCCTCTACACAGATATGAAATTCGGCCTTCAAGGGGGACATAATTAAACCCTTAAGAAAAAGTCTATAACTAGCCTTCTAACTTGGACAAGAAACCTTCAAAAAGTGTGCCAAAAATTCTTCCCCAAAAAAGTCTCCCAAAATTAGCTCCTCTTCGCTTCTGGTTCACGAGATATGAACCTCAAAACTCTTTTTCTTCACTTGTTTGAATAGATCTGAATTTGCTTGAGTGAGTGACTTGAAATGCTCCTTCTCATGTCTATTTATAGTGCATTTGGTGTCTAGACTGGGCCAACTTGTCTATTGGTTGGATTGGCTTGTGCAAATGGCGAAATGCATTGTGAATATTTAAAAAATCATTTTTTCTCATCCTTGAGGATCTAGAGGGAGTGCCATATACCATTGGAAAGGTGTTGGAATAAGTTTTCCAATTATATATGTTATGCTTCCATTTGATCTAGGTAAATGGAATAGAAATACATTCAACGATAAAGTATCCAAAAAGGGACAAAAAATCCAAAAACAATATTTCAAAATGTGCTCTTTGAATATGCAGCTTTCTCTTTTATTTAGACAATTTTTTACATCAATGACAATATCTTTCAACAAACACAAAAATAAACAAAAAATAAATCAAATGATTTTGTAAATTATAATATTCCATATTAATTTTTTTTCCTCTCCCTCATATTTTTAATCCAACTATTTAAAAAATAATTTTTTTTTTTACATCAATTTCAATATTAAATTTCTCAAATAATACCTTGTTATTGTTATTTTAATTTTAATTTTTACAAATTTATATAATTAACTTATCAAATTTCCATTCAGAACCATGTAAAAGTCTTTCTTTTATCTCTCTTAATTATCCCACGTCCAAAATGTCAAAGTGGTAATTTATAATGAAGTGCTTGAGCACAAAACCAACCTTCGACCTTTACCTTTTTGAACTTTACCTCAACACACTAATAAACCATAAAATGATTATGATGACTTTGTAAGTATGTCCTATATTGTTTTTGTTTTCCCTCTAAATGTGACAAAAATCCCGTTTCTAAACCAGGTATTTAAAATTTCTTCTTCTAAGTATTTTGTTTGTGAGTTTTCTGAATTCCCTTACTTTTTCTAAAAACGTCCTTCTTGATATACACATCCTCAACCATGCTGATTTCCTCTGGTTGCTGTCTCACTACTCAAAACAATTATCACCAAAATCACACTACATTTGTCGGTCGCTATTTATGGACAAATATGAAAAGCATGTTACATTTGTCGCTGTAAATGGACAAATATACAAATATAGGGAATATATATCTAACCAGTGAATCGTTGGTCGCTATATATATCAAAAGCATGCTACATTTGTGGCTGTATATGGACAAATATACAGCATATATGCAAATATATATCTAACCAGTCAATGTTTTAATGATGGATAGAACACTCCAAACCAAGACTATATACACTTTAGAGCGGAGGTTTGGTCTTTACGTGTGATCAAATCTGGAACAAGACTATACACTTTAAAATTATTTTATGAATTATTTTTTCCAATAAAAAAATATAAAAATAATGAATCCAATTATTAATGCAGTTGTCTATAATGAGACTTTCTGGAAGTTTTTCCGGTGGGTTTTTCCGGTCAAAATCCGGCAGCAATTTATTGGAATCGCAAGTTTGATAGCTAGTTTCTGCACAATCAAAGTGCCCCAGGTGTTTTTTAGGGTGTTGAATCCAAATATGCAGTTAAAAAACCATTTTAATTGCAGCAAATCAAGATTTAAGCTCAATTTCCTCTGCCGGATTTCGTCACTGGAAACTCCAAAAAAAGTCTCATTATAGACAACTCCATATAATAATCCTCTCAATTTGAAAACTAGCTTATAATAAATTTTCCCACTCTAAAAAAATTCCCAAGCACGCTAAGAATATTTATGTGCGTGGCCCTCTTTTGCTGCGTCACTTTACCAACTCAAAAGCGAAATTTCTTCTGCGTCACGTTACCAAAATTTCTGCTACGTCACCTGCTCTAAGGCAAAAATAGTTTTGATATTTCTCGACCCTTTCGAATATGTGAGATAATGAAACTCAATATAGTAGTCAATCTGTAAAATCTTCTGTTCTCACGATGAAATACTTTTGCTTTTCCGTGGCGGCCAAGAATATACCTAACATTTCTTTCCCTTTACGCCATTAATTAATTACTCTCCATCCTTGGAGGATCAGTGATTAAAATATGGATAATGAGGTCACTGTCTGGGCCTCAATACAGGCTGTTTCAATAACACACACAGACGTCTCATCCAGAAGGTTTTGTCGCCTTTCTTCTTTCATTGCATATCATAGAAAAGCACCACATCTGAGAATTACGTGCCCATGCGAGTAAGAAGAATTATAAGCAGACAGGGTCGGATCTTGAATCTTTTTAACTAATAATACTAGACAGAACCCAAGGTGCTCAATCGCTCAAAACAGTGGACCTCACGATTATTCTTCTGTCCGACTCACGTAGGAGAATCAAACTAGTGCGCACCGAATATGCGTACATAGTATTAAAATTTTATATTTTAAAGTGATTGTTTTATTGATTTTGATTGTATTTTAAGTGTTATTATGGAGAGAACTCCCAATATTGATGTGAATGAAAATTGTAGATTTGTAAATTATATGGAGTTAAAAATGATGTCCAATAAATTTTATAAAATAAAAAAAATATCATTTCTTCCAATTTTGAAGATAGATTTATATATAAATAAAAATATATATTTATATATATGTATTTTATTTTGTAGGTTATAAATGTAATGAAGTTTAAAAAATATAAAAAAATAAATATAAGGAATTTTTGGGATATGGTAAATAATAAGTATCATGTGGTAAGTTAATTATTGGTTTATTTATCAAATGAGAATAATATGATAAAAATATGATATTTGATAGAAAGGATGGAAAGGTAATTTGGCTACTCCATAGTGTTTATTGTTTATTTTGTAAAGATAACTAAATGCTTTGTCTTGACAATTATAAATATTTCTTGATTTTACATTCTTTCTAGGTTGACTACACCAATCCTTAGCATGACTAGATTTTTTCTACGAAGTTTTGTATGAGTAACTTTTACACCAGAAAATGCCTTAATAAAACACCCTATCACCATCTATTCTACACCCTATAAGCTTTTTTATTAATTACTTTACTTATTTTTAAAAATTAATTTAATTTTTAATATTTATATTATAAAATAGCTAATCTTTTAACAATATTAAATTTAATATTTGTACTTTATATTTACTCTTACTTAAATCTTATTTATTATTAATATTTAATTCTTTTATATAAGTAGATGTGAAAACAAACTCTTACATTTGATTTAATATCATTTTATATGTTTTTATTTATTTATTTTTAAATAAGATTTATATTTTCAAATATTTATTTTGACTTTGATTCAAAAATTAAGAATTACGATGATGTATGTTTATGTTATCTTATTTTTATTATATAATTATGATTAACATCCACTAAGAATGATATGGTTTATTGGATCTTAAGAAGGTAAGAGATTGCTTGGAATTTTTTAGCATCTTATTTCTATGCTAAAAGTAATAATAAAAATGTCCAAGGTCACCACAGTTTTGTTTGACTTAAAAGTTCAAGGAGGTTAGTAATGTGACAAGTATTTTGAAAATTAGATCAAATGTGAGTATAAGACACACAATTTTGAGAGAAAGTGCTTTTCATCTTCAACCCTCTCATTGTCGTAAATGTGAGAGAGTCTTCGATCCCATAATGTTTTTGAGAATAATGCTTTGATATAATATATGTTGAATTTTTTCAATTTACCTTTTTTAAATTATTATATTTGGTCTACATGGAAATTCTACTTAATGAATGGTTTCATCAATATACTTGAGAGATCAAATTCTTAAACCAACAATTTCTATAAAATTATCTATTAGAGCCTCTTCTTTTGGACAATATATGATTCTATTGAACATAATCATATATGCAATGTTAGATCTTGTCTTACTACATCTTTTTCTTCCTTCGTTGTTAATACTATTTGTACTAGACCTAACAAATCTTTGAGTCATAAAGGGAATCACACAAAGTGTTTGGTTCGTAAACTATTGTGGATATTCAAATTGATGTCTCATCACAACAGAGATAATAAAAATATATTGAAATTTGAAATCTATATGAAGAGGCTTAATTTTCCTTATATTTCTAGATTTATTATGTTATTGTTTAATATATACTTGTGCGTGTAATATATAAAATATGGAAAAGAGAGAACAATGAAAAATAAACACACACTAATCACAATTAACACCATATATGGCCTGGGAAATGCTTTTGAGAGAAATCCTAACAATAAGGTGAGGTTTCTCTACTTCCTCTTTCTCTGGGTGGAAAATATGCAAATACAGAGGAGTGAGACTTGTGGCTTGTGGGATGCTACATAACACAACAACGATTTATTCTTCCCACTCTTAGCTACTCTACTTTACTATGGAACAAAATGCACTTGAATAAAATGAGACCCCTTTCCCTCCTATTGGCCTAATTATAACACAACCAAATAGCCAACTAGTGGATAAATTTGACCCATTCAATCTTGAACATGCGTAACAACTCTATCCTTCTATATTTTTCTTCATAGGTCCCACATGGATAGCCCATTTTCCATGAGTAATGGGGGGTGCCATGCATCCTCTCGAATCATGATGGTCAAACATGATAGGTCAACTTTTGGGAGGCATAACTTTCACATCCAAACTCTAATTGGTGTGATTCTTGCACTGTTGGAAAGTTATTCAAGTATACAATCATGCTGAGTGTATTTCTTAAGAAGAAAAACTTTACCCTTGAAAATTATCATTTAATACCTCAAAATAGCTATGTAATGGTTTTTACCCCAATTCTCCAAACTTAATCACATTACGAAAATTACTCTTGTAAGCTAATTTCTTTGATTTTTCCATCCTAAATGAAACAATATAGATGAAAAATAATATGATGATCCAATCCAAATCATACATCCCCATTTTGAGAGGGCTTTGGCTCCCAAAATATTTTACTAAATGAGGTGAGGAAACGCTTCATCTACCTTCTCCTAGAGTGCCATTTAGCCTTTGCATCGAAGATGTCCTTTCAACTGAATTTGCAAAAGGTTGTGTTGCTTTTGTCTTGTAGTTCTATACCTCTTTTGTAGAACTATATCCTCTTTCAAATCTACTTGATAATTTGGTGATAAATCCTCTGTAAAAGGTAGGATCTATTCCTCTTCTAGATCTAGCTTGGAAGAGTCAAAGAGTTTCAAATTTTACACATTACCCACTAAGTAAATCTACATATATGGGGGTAGACTGAGCCTATAATTGTTATCTCTAACTTTTCAAATAACTTGAAAGGACCGTATCATAGAGCCTTTATTTTCGTATCAGGACCCTATAACCTCTTCTTGTTCAATTATAACCATACTTTGTCGCCCACCTTTAATAACTTTTTTGTTACGTGTTGATCATGTTTGGACTTGTTCTTTTGTTGTGACTTTTATAGTTTCTCATGTACTCACAAATGGATATGCTTGATCTCCTCAACAAATTTATTTTCCTATAAAGCATCCCCTCTGAAATCCTCCCTCACTTCTCCTTATTTCCCATATGCAATATCCAAAGGTGAAGGTGGCAAATATACAAGACAAGTTTTAATAGGGACTTACTAGTAGAGGTGTGGACTATCATGTTATAAGAGCATTATATGTATACTAGATTTGCATCCCAAGTCTTTGAATGTATCTAATTGTAACCGATGAAAATTTGAACCAAATTCCTATTGCGTACTTCTATTTTGCCAACTATTTAAGGATGAAATGTTGTATACCTCTTCAACTTTGTGCCCATCTTCATCCACAATTTAATCCAAAATGCATTAAGAAATCTAGTGTCCTTATCTAAAATGATGCTTCTTGGTATCCAAAAGTGGAACTAAACCAATCCAAAGAACAAGTTTTATTTTTTCTTTCCCACTAATGGTCTTTCTGTAGGGCATGAGAACACACATCTTGCTAAAACTATTAACTACCACAAAGAAGCATTCATGTCCCTTCCTAGTTGTTGGTAAACTTCCCACAAAGTTGGGCTGGAAATTCTTTCCCAAGGATGAGTTGGTACAAATTAGGGATGGTATATGTTTCATATTACTAGGCTTGCTAGTGAAATAAAGCATACATCCTCTTATGAACTTAGATACATCTTCTTGCATCTTGGGCCAGTACATATACCTCTTCCAGTTGGCCATTGTTTTCCCTACAACAAAATGTCTTTCAACCTTAGAGGTGTGAGCCTTTTTGATTAGTTGCAGTCACTCAACTTTAGGAACACATAACTTGTCTAGCATGTAGAGTAACCCATTCTAGAGATTATAGTCAATTGCATTGTTGCTAATATATACATTACTCTAGCTCTGCAAATGCTGAAATACCTCCTTGAAGTCCTCATCTTTTGTATATGGTTCTCTATATGCATCATAGTTGAAAGGATCCATGTTCACAAAAGTTCATCAAAATTTGATCTTTAATGTGGGTAGCATTAAAATTTAAAAGCATGTTGGCCAACTTGTTTACGCTACCCTTCATGTTGATCCTCAACTGCCCTTCCTCTAAAATCCTCATCCACTTGCAATGGTTGGTTTGTTGTAACATACTATAGGCTTCCAATTACTATAGTAGATGGTGATTTATATGGATGGTTCTGTCCTTTCCCAATATATTTTGTTTCCTATTTTTAATAACTTGCACTAGAGCATAGAGTTCCCTGTCATAGGTAGAGCAGTTGAGAACCACCCCATGAAACAATGAAGAATGATAGTGTAACACCCTCCTCCCACATCTACCCAAGTAACTGACCAACCGAGGTAAAAATGTGACGAGAGGCTACTATGATCATGTTCAACCTACTATGTGACCTTAAGGAAGTGGAATCGATGGAAACACAATATACAAACCTTCCACATTAGCTACAAGACTCACAGGACCCATCTCAACCACTCAGGTAGCTAGTCCTTGGGTCCCACTGAGGTTTTAGACCACTTTATCCTCGGACACTCCCATGATATGGACCTGATAGCATCCAGGAGGCTCTGGACACTCTCATGCCAAGGCATTCCAGCATCTAGTGACTATTTTTCCTAGTGTTGTGCCAACGTCCCCAGGACTTGAGCCACTTTTTTAGGCCCAAATCCTAGGTCACTACCCATAATTGAATGACACCTTCAGAACAGAGAGATAACAAGGAAAAAATGGTGCAAACGTAAATACTTGAACAAGCCCTTAACTAGACCCCTACTAGCCATGATAGGCGTTTCGTCAAACATATCAGGAATATGTAATCTACAAGTGTAAACAACATATTTAAGCATAGGCATCTCATACTTATTTGAGAATTGCTATGAAGCATTTTTTCCTTATATCATTTGTTGCATTATCATCTATTAGGTCATAGATACATTGTTCATTCATTTACAAGTAAAAAAATGATGAGAGTTATACATAGCCATTATCATAACACACATACATAACCAACATAATAGAAACAAAAATACCAAGGAAATCATAGCCATATAATCCACATATACACTGTTATAATACTCATAGAAATACAAGCATAAATGATCTCATATCGATGATGCAAAATCCAAAACCGGTATGGAACTACCACGTTTCACCCTGTTATCACTTAGGTTGTTCCCCAAAACTTGTGAGAAAAGGGAATACGACCGAGGTAACCACTAACCAATATTTTAGATACAACTTCTAGCCAAACTACATCCAGAGAAGGCTCTCTCTTATAATTTAACTTTGTTTTTTGAAGTATTTTATGCTAGTTATGATGTGCAGGGTTTTGTTTTAAGTTTGTTTGGATGGTGATTTTAAATAGAGCTGGGATGCAAGTCTGAAATAGTTTATTCCATTGGGCAAATGAAGTCTATGAAGATGGACTGTTGAGTGTGTTTCTCTGATAAAGGGCAATACTACAGAGCAAGATAATCAATTTTGGAACAATTTTAAAATCTAGAAATTGATGGGATGTAAGCCAGTGGATGAAGGGCAGTTAAGAATCCTTCATCATGATGGCAGAGGGAAAGTGCATGAATATTATCAAGGAGCAGTATAGAATTCCTTGGCAATTTTCAAAGTGAAAGAATCAGTAGAAACAGAAGCATATAAGAATTCATGTTTATCCTAATTTTGAAGAAAACATAAATAACAACAAGGATTGAACAAAGAGTGTATTTAAACAAGTTTTGGGCTATTCTTTTTCCCTGTTACTAAGTGATGAGTACATGGTACATTATTTGTTATTATAAGGATAAATTACCTCAACTAGAGTGGCATGTCTCTCCACAAGACGTTTTCAGGAACTCTCATTCATATGGGAAAATTCCCTTAACAAGAGTGGCATGTCTCTCAATGAGACGTCCTCCTATGGGAACTCTCACTCAAATGGGACCTCCTTCATCATGACAAGCTAATAATTTCTCACATGACGTGGCAAACAAGTATCCTTCAACATAATGGAAACATGAATCTCAACAACAAAATCATCATCTCAACAAATCAAAAGAAAGACATGACATCACTGCATCATTTACCTCCACTTTCGAGGATGGACTGAAAATGCAAAGCTTTGTTGATGAAATGGACTACACCGATGAATTCATGGCGCGAAATCGTGTCAAACGACTTAAACTTGGCGCATTTTTGACATCGTCAAATTCTAGACCCTCAGGAGTCTCGAAAATTCCCCCAAAGATTCTTTCCTGGAGATGGGCGAAAAATACACTACTCAAGTGAAACTTTTGAGCACATCATTGTGATCCCTATGAAATTCTATGAAAAATGACTATAAAATCGGCATCATTCTACCTCTGTCAAAAATAAACCTCCCGAGGAATCTTTTAGATTCCTTAAGATTCTGTAAAGATTCCTCACCGTTGACCACCTAAAGTTTTTCTTCTTAGATGAAAAAACAAACCACACCATTGTGTTCCCTGTGAAATTCTACTTCGTTTGAGTATAAATTTGACATAATTTTGTCACTGTGAATTTTTTCCCTCTAAAAAATCTTTAATATTCTTGCAAAGATTTTGTCTCGAAAAGTGTGCTAGGCATGGTTCCCCATTGGCCACTATGTCAAAGTTCTGCCTTGGCCCTTGCACTCGGTTCTGCCACTCTTGGTTTCATTCGGCCTCTAATGCTTTCGCTGTTTTCCGACCGAACACCTTTTCTTATTTTAATATAATATTTCGTAGGAAAATATAAGTTGGTTTGTTGGTTGGTCAAGTTGGTTGGGTAAATGGAGGTCCCAAGATCAAACCCTATCAGCTTCCCATGGTGCATTCAAAGTTCTGCCTTGGCCCTTGCACTCGGTTCTGCCACTCTTGGTTTCATTCGGCCTCTAATGCTCTCGCTGTTTTCCGACCGAACACCTTTTCTTGTTTTAATATAATATTACGTAGGAAAATATAAGTTGGTTTGTTGGTTGGGTAAATGGAGGTCCCAAGATCAAACCCTATCAGCTTCCCATGGTGCATTTAACTTTTGGCATAACTTTAATTTGAATGGTCTTCGATTGTTGGAGTGTCGTTTGGTTTTTGTTGCGGCCGTTACACATGGGACCGCCCATTAAGGGCCGACCACTCAGCCGGGTGTGTTCAAATCCCACCGACCTCCAAATTGGTGTCGTTTTAATAATGTGGCGGTTTGGCATAACTGTAATTTGAATGGTCGACGATTGTTGGAGTGTTGTTTGGTTTTTGTCGCGGCCGTTACACATGGGACCGCCCATTGGTGGCCGACCACTTGGCCGGGTGGGTTCAAATCCCACCGACCCCCAAAATTGGTGTCGTTTTAATAATGTGGCGGTTTGGTTTGCGTTGAGTTAATTTAAATGTGGATGACAATTACATATGGTTACACCATATCCCACGCCTTGTAACAAATGTTTGTTGAGCTCCTCATACATCGATTCTAACCATAAGCCATTTTATTAGGGCTTAACCATATATATATATATTCGTTGATTCAAATATGCCCAAATTTTATGATATATGGTTATTATAATAACCTTTTGTTTAATATACTAACTTTTTGTTAATATATAGATTTTAAGGTTGGGTTACTATATATTTATTTTAATAATAATTTTTTGTTTTGGATTTTTAATTATATTTTTTCTTCGTCTTTTTGTAGGTGGAAGAATCCAATCACGACATGCCATGTATCAAAGGCTTATTGGTCATTTCATCACCACATAAGCTAAGTGGGTCTCGCATCCCCTTATGACTTGCAAACTTTTGATGGCCATAAAATGGTTATACAGACTCCAATTGAGGTGTCGTTCACGTAAGTGGGTTCGTGGCGACAATCTCTTCCAAATGAATCTGGTTTTGCTGCAATCCAATAACTTTGAATTGTGAGCCTTTCGAAGCTAGTTCTGAATTCTTAGCATTTCTGGAGCCATCTGGATCACAGAGGCAACAAAAGTCATTAAGAACTAAATTAAGGAAAGCTTAGAATTTTAGACCCTAGATTCTCATTGAGAGAAATAACAATTTTGTTGATGAAAGATTTTAGGATCAGGTTAAAGGAGTTTTTTGACGAGGAGATGGCATGTGTGTGCTCTTTTGTAGCTGAGTCATTTAGATGGATCAACCATAAATTTTGGTGCCTAAAATCTAGAAAATTCAAGCAGCTTCCAGTTTTCCTTGCAGTTTTCCAGGAGCTCCTGATTTTGGGTGATTTCCTTCCAAAATTTCCCCTGAAAGATAACAAATATCTCGAGATAGTTTCAACAATTTTGTTGCATTTATGTGTCTAGGTTCAAGCTACTAAATGTGAAGATCTCCCTAGACGAGAGTTTAGGGATTAGTCACTATTTTGACAATCGTAAAGATAGGTAATAATGTATTCAGTTTATCTTTCCTAACATTGTGGATCTCGGTTTAATAATATTCTATAGACACAAGCTTTTCAATCAAGTTGTTAAGCAAGGGTTCCCTAAACCTTGGACTGAGAGCCTCGTTATCCCTATTTTTAAAAGTGGAGATACAAATAACCCTTCTAATTATCGAACAATTATGATCAGCCCTCTCTTAGCCAAATTATATGGTAGTATTCTGGAAAAAAAGTTAAGCATATGGCTTAAAAGTGAAGGTAAGCGGGCTAAAGGCCAAGCAGGTTTTCCAAAAGCATCATCAACAACAGACCACCCTTGTTACGCCTAAG
>APFE031039845.1:131398-181233 GCA_000404065.3 Pinus taeda
GGAGCTCATGAGAACGATGCTTTGCAAAACATAAATAACATTAAAGATATTGTTACTTCTAAGTTCAAAGAAAAATTATGGTGTGAGAAAGATTTAGCGTCTAAAAGAAAATTAAGTTATTATAAGAAGGTCATTAACCCCACCCTTGAAGATCAAAAGTATCTCTTTATTCTAACTAGCTCAAAAAAGAAAATTAATATAGCAAAGATTAGAACGAATTCTCATGAGCTCCATAGTGAAACTGGCCGCTGGGTAGTTCCTAAAACGCCATGGATAGAAAGGATCTGCCATATTTGTGAGAATAGGAGCATCGAGGATGAAAACCACTTCCTCTTAGAGTGCCCTACATACAACCACATTAGATCTCAATTTCACAACCTTTGTTACAATACTGACCTTCCTAGCCTTTTACAATGCCAAAATTATAGTGAACTCGGGAGGCTTCTCTCCAAGCTTTTTGAGCATAGGAATAAAATTTTAAATCAAAATAAATAATTTGTCTTTAGGCCCGATAGATCATTATTTGGTCTCAGTGGACGTTAACCATCATCATCATCATCATCATAATGTATGAAATAAAAGGTCGAAGGGTTGGAATTTTGTGGAAAAACGCTACATATTGCTGTACTTTTTTAGATTAATATATATTTTGCTATAAACAATGTTATATGCCAAGTTTGTAATTTATTATCTGTTTTCTACTGTGTTTTAATTTCTCATTAGTCACACCCTTTGAACAATTGTCTTCAACATTTGGATAAAGTTTGATGAATTAGAATTCATGTAGAATTGCTCAAATTCATATTATTTGGATGCTTAATTGTTCTTTCAGCTTAAATATCACTACAGAAATCTCAATGCTTTGTCTTGATGTTTATCTTCTATAGTCTTTTACATACCTTGATGATAGCTTGTCAAAGAAATTGTGAATTATCTTGCCTTTGTCTATAGTTGTTCATGTGATATGTGTTTAGCAATTATTTATCTTTTGTCAAAGACTCCATGCCCAATGGTCACTTTCATTACTTTCCAAACCAAATTCATTTATGTCAAAACAAATCTGACCAATAAACTTAATGGCCAACTGCTAAAGTAACCTTAAATGGTAGTGTTAAAGATAGATCCCTCTCGAGATTAAAGGATTAACTTTCAATCCAAAACGATTTAAAGATTTCCTAAATAAAATTCCTTCCACAACCAAAAAAAATTCTGAGCGATAACATATCACACTATGTTTATCACAATACACAAACACACAATCTTGCCTAGTAATAAAATAATTTACCATCTTATTAACACTCCAAACACTCCAACTTCCCAGTCCCCAACTTTGAAGATTGCCATTGATTTTAATAAAAATGGGTTGCATTAACCTCATACCCAACACCTTTATCCATTTAATTTGGGCACCTTCCACTACCGAATCACTTTTTAAATAATTTTATTTTTTATATTTATAAAATGCCATTTTTAATCCCTTGAAAAGAAACATTTTTTAATATTTTGATTGTAATATCATAAAACACAATTCATAATACTCAAACAAAAAATGTTAAGGAGAGTCCACACAATTTATAAATACCGAGACAAGAAGTTAAAGAGGGCGCACACAATTACAAATTCCCGACCAAAAATAAAAGAGAGCTACCATTCTAAAAGTTTCGTGGATTTGATACCAAATCCTGAGCTCTTCTCCAGCTACTTGACATCAAACGGACGTTCTCTAACCATGGCGTACGCCGCCTTCCGTCTTTAAAACTTAAATTCCAGCCTAAAAAACGAACTTTATAAAATAAGTATGTGGCTAATAATTAATTACGAGATATTTTTGTCCTTTGACCTCTCATATTCTAAAAAAAATCATGATATTAAATTTATTGGTGCACATATTTTAAATAATTAAAAAATTATTATTATATTTCTAAATAAAAATTAAAACATCTAATATTTAAATAATTTAAATATTAACGAAAGTTTTAAGGAAAAAATCGTGTATAACCATTAATTTTCTCAATATTTCAGAGAGACACTCCACCATCATCAGAAAGCTTGATAATAAGCCATACGTGCAAAAAAAACTTTAAATAAGAAAAGGCACAAATTAGCAAATTGGTTTTAACTATCAACAGAATTTTCTATTTAATAACTAAATTGGTTTTAACTACTAATAAATCAGCGGATCTTCTTGTACACAATGTTCAATGACATATGATGGTGGGGTGTTTATTGCTGGTCATAAATGCACATCGAGAACAACATCATAATCCAAATTCACTTTTAAGATATTAAAAGTGGACATGGCTCACAATAACGCGAACGTGGATGCCTACTAAATTAAGGTGGATTCCTTTCATTTTTGGATGTGCTAAATTAAAGCGGATACCTAAATTAAGGTGGATTCCTTTCATTTTTGGATGTGCTAAATTAAAGCGGATACCTTTCATTTCTGGATGTGCTAATTTTAGTTGGGCAAGGTTGCTTGTTAATTTTAATTTTAAAATGGTTGGAAGATTATAAAATTTATTATAGCAGAGCTATGTTAAGGATAACAATTTTTCGAGTTGTTTTTAGTGATAATTTTTGGAAGTTTTTTTGGTGGGTTTTTTTCGGCTTAATTTCTCTAAAATTTAGTAGAAATTTATTGAAATCACAAGTTTCGTGGTAACCCTTGCACAATCAAAGTGAATTTTTTGTGTTAAATCCATATATATAATAAAAAAAACCAATTTAAATAACACAAATCAATGTTTCACCTCAAAATTTTCTCGCAAACAACTCCATAATCCTTCACTTATTATTGGTAAATATTTTAATATTATTCAAAATTATTTTACTAAGTAAATTTTCACTTTTACCACATATATTTGAAATAGTGATTTTTAATATATTTAAAAACAAACAAGTATATAACCTAAGCATAATTAAATTTATTTTAAATTTCAAAATATTATATCTATATCTATATATATATATATATATATATAAAATGATTAATTCATTTTAACAAACTTATATATAATTTTTTTTAGAAAAAAAATCATTTCTGGATATGCTAATTTGCTAATTTGAAATGGATTTCTTTCATTTTTGGATGTGCTGATTTAGTTGGGAAAATTGCTTATTATTATTAATTTTTATTCAAAAAATTGAAGATTATCAAATTTATTATAATTTATTTTACCAACATACATTTAAATAGTGATTTTTAATTTATGGTTTACATTTAAAAGAGATTATATATATATAGAGGATTATTATGATTAGTTTTATTTTTGTCAATTTGTATGGAATTATTTTGAAAAAGAAAAGTAGCTTATGGTCAGAAAGACATAAAAAAAGAGTTGAAGGTAAAGACCACTTTATTACTCTTAGGATTATTGGAAAGGAGCCTTGCAATAAAAAAAATGATTTCCTGTATTGTTTTATTGACTTTAGAAAAACTAACCTCATTTTAAGGACAAACTTTTGGAAGAGGTTGGAAGAGATAAAAGTTTATTTTGAGTTTAGGGCTAGTTTGACAATGTCATTGCCAATTTTAGGACCTTTGAGGGTTAGTGGAAGAAATTAGTTGCACTATCTGAGTCAAGTAAGGGTGTCCTTTATCCCTTTCCCTTTTTGGCATATACATTAATAAGTTAGAAGAGTGTTTGGATGAAATAGTTTATGTTCACCCAATTGTGATAGGTCTAATCATCACCCTTCTTCTTAATGTTAACGATATTGTAGTCATCATTCTTCTCCTTAATGCTAATGATATTATTCTTTCGATAATGAGTCCTTAGAATCTTGGCAAATAACTAAGAATCTTCCAAGATTTCTAATCCAAGATGGGTATAACTATTAATGCTAACAAAACGAAATTCATGATACTTAAATCCAAAAAGATCACATATGATATTTTGTATATGACTAACAACAAATTGGAGGAAGTTCCTTCCTACATGTATCTTAGAATCAATATTTGTCACAAGCTCAAATGGAATTATAGCATTGAGAAAAGGATTATTGGAGCGTGGAAAGATGATTATGGACTTGAAAGAAATTGTACATCGGTAGATTATGGGATAAAATAAAAACTCCTCTTTGAGACTCTCATTACTCTTCTTATTTTATATGGATGTAAGGTTTGGGGCTGTAGTATCTCCAGAGAGTTGTGGAGAAAGATAAAATAGATCCAAAATCCATTTACAAATTATAATCTCAAAATAAAATGAAATACACCCTACACTATCCTCATCATCTTTCCCCATTGAGATCACGACTATGTCCAAGTATTTAATATATAAGAGGATGTTAAACAACATGGAAGATAAAATAATTCCTAAAATTGCTTCAACCTCTAGCCAATGACACCTTTGACCCAAGAAGAGTGGCATAAGAATGTATGATCTTGACTACACCATTAGGAGATAAAGGAATAGAGCATTTTGCAGAATAACGATAATATTAAAAAATACTATTACTTCAAAGTTCAAATAGAAATTATGTTGTGATAAGGAGTTAGAGGGAAAATGAAATTGGAATATTATAAGAATGTGATTAACCCAACTTTAGAAATTCAATAGTATCTCTCTATCTTAACTAGTGCAAAAAATAAAATAAGCATTAGTAAAATAAAAACAATAAATTGGAATGGCCAACATGGATATTTTGTTAGAATGTATTTGATATAAACTATATATTTTATTTAATATATTGCAAAAGACTAAAGAAAAGAGTAGAGAGCATCCAACACATATCCACAAATCTTGATGCATGAGAGGAAGTTGTAAGGAGGATATGGGAGCTTCTGTTAAAGTAAAATTCATATCATGTTTTCCCCCTTTTTCCAAGAAATTCAGATTTGGTAGTTGAACCACCAGCTACTAGGAATAATGAGAAAAAAAGGGGGAGTGGTACAAAACTACTTTAGGAGTATGGCCTATGTACCCATTATAGAAACTTTTGATTGGCCACATAGCCTAAGGAAGGATCCCAAGTTCTCATGTTGAGTAAAGTGCATGGAATTGGAGAGGGAATTTGTGTGTACATGTGGTTGAGTAGTAGAAAACAATGAGTAGTTGAAGATTATGGAATGAGCAGAGGAATTTCATAGAAGTGCACAAAAGTGGAAAAGAGAAACCCATGAGAAGAGAACAAAACCATGTGTGGGTGCTAATACTATGACTCTAAACTAAAGGAGATAAGAAACCTTCAAGTCATAACATCATGTGTTGGATTGTGAGTTCTAATTGAATGTGACAAGGGAGTTAGTGTGGATGCCTTCAATCTGACCTAGATGGGTAGAAGAATTTCCTAAATAGTTGATCTTAATTTAACACGTAAGGAACTAAAAAAATGAAAAAACTAGGGGGATTCTAGATTAGTGAAGGACTCCCTTTGTGCTATTCAGGCACATAGTATCCATATTGTGAGTGTGTTAGGAGGCCTCAACTCATAGGTTGTGAGGTAGCCTGACCATTCCTGAGTTTGAAGGGAGAGTGGCCTTTGATATCTCTAGCATTTGTTGATCTGTGAAGCCTAAGTGAGACTTCCACTTAAGGCGTCATATTTGGCTCAAGAATAGCCAGCTGTAAGAAAACTAGAATGCAGTTGAGCATGTGGTTGGGTGGAGAGTAGATCTCCCTTGTTTAATTTCCCAAACTCTTAAGTAATTTGGCTAAGTGTACTATTTTAGATGATGTTGTTGTTTAGTGTTTCATTATTATCTCTATGTTGGGTTATTAGGTCTGTTTGTAATGATAATTCAAGAGTCCTGATGAATGGTGTCTAGTTAGTAGTTGTAAATTCATTTATTAAGGAATTTTGTATGAAGAAGCAATATTTAAAGTATTTTCATTGAATTAAATATGAGATGAATGGTATTGTGAAGTATAATGCACAAGTAGATCTTAGTCGATGGCTCTTCTTGCAATTATGTGAGTATATCTATCCATTGATAGTCAAGTAGTGGGATTAACAGTGTTGTGTTATTCAACAACCCCCCCCATTTATTGGTATAATAGGTAATATTCTATTAGTTAATGGGGACCCATGATAAAATCCTTGAAAAATTAAATTTAGCACTTAGACACTTTCTTTTAAGCTTTTTGGAATAAAGTAAGATATCGAGTCAAAACCCTTTGAAAGCTAGCAATCCTAGCCTTTTCACATACCGCTTGACCAAGTGTGTCAAAACCCTTATTAACAAGTAAAACTTGCGAAAATTGATCAAAAGAATCACCGCGCTTAACTTAGATATCATTAGGCTTTTTATTTTAAAATAAGACCTAAGGCATTTCCTATTAAAATAAAGCTTGTATCGCATTTCATCATTCACAAAGGGTGCACTCTCACAAAGCATGCTGAAACTTGTGAAATGCGATATTGTGATGAGATTATAAACATTATCACATCTCGTCGAAACACTTAAGAAAGGCATGAAATCTTATGAACTGCGCGATGTTGCAAAATGCAATAAAAGCTCGTACTCGATAGAACCCAATATCATAAAATGATGATTAAAGTCCATCACGTGATGAAAAGCGCTTTATAAGGTAATAGCTTTAAATAATAAAGAACACACCGCTTATCTTGCATATCATATCCCGCAGGAACTTAAGGAACTTTAAGAAAGCACACAATCAAACATGCGAAATGCGATTTGCAACATTGCATCGCAATCACAAAATTGGCATTCTCACAACTTAAGTCTGCCACCTTCAAAGCCATCCTTCCCGTTTTGCGATGTGATACATTAATGAGCAATAAATGCAGCAATGAGGGACTATTAGTAACTATTTAATATAAGTTAATAAAATTTATGATAACAAGCGGCTCGACATGATACGATATCTTTTCATCTATGTTTGATTAAAACTCCTTCATTAATGAGTAATAAATGCAATGATAAGGGACTATTAGTAACTATTTAATATAAGTTAATAACATTTATGATAAAAAGTGGCTCGACATGATACGATATCTTTTCATCTGTGTTTGATTAAAACTCCTTTCTTGTCACCCTTTTAGGTTATCTGTATCATTCATTCTCATTGTCATTCTTACTTGTGTTTATCCAATAATTTTCACTTTGCTCCGTTTTCAGGAAAAATCTACAGGGAGCATTGTTGGAAACAATGGGAAAGAAGGGAAAGGTAGCTGCATCCGAGAAATCAAAAATGATTCCTCTTTTATCTGATACTACGTGTAGCAGAGACAGAGGAACTACAACCTAGGAGGCTATGTACAACTTGTTAGAAGAAGATCACCCAAGGCCACTGGAAACAAAGGTTATGGCAGATTCCCAGGAGTCATATGATGCCTCCTATTTCGAGACAGCATGCTCTTTCCTACACTGCATAGCTGCACGACTAAAGATAATCCCATATACTGACATGTTCAAGTGGGTAATTGATGAGGCAGACATTGCAAACTGAACATTCTGGAATCATAGACAAGAGGTCATGGGGTCTTGTTCAGCAAACAACCTACAAATCATGTATCAGTTGCTAGAGTCGCAGAAGATTTATAATAAACAGTTCCTTGAGGAATTTTCCAAGGAGATGAAGACTGAACAGATGTCACCCAAACCTGGAAAACAAACGAAGGCAAGCTCAAATAGGATAAAATGGGTATCTACTTGACAACATCCATTTCTCCCCCTTCTAGTTTCGCAGCAGTAATGCTATGTAGATTATTCGGTAAACCCGACAACATCATGTTTTCCCCCAAATGGCTCCCATTAATAGATGCAGTTGTGAATGCAATGATAATGAACTGGGCTCAAATTTTGTCAGATGATTTAGCAAAGGCAATTATGGAATATAGGAGAAAAAGAAGTCCCTCTTTAAGGGTTTATCCCCCGTTTTTTATGAGTGCTTTTGTAATGGATTCAATCTATTTTAATTCTAAATTTCCCATTATGGGATGGAAGTGGACTGTTCAAGACCCACTTCCTATCCATGTGTACCATAATACTTTGTGGGAATCTCAGTTTCACCCCCATTTTTACAAAATTTTCCAAGGAGTCATGCTACCCATCCATAAATAAATATACAACAAAACCA
This sequence comes from Pinus taeda, assembly GCA_000404065.3. Taxonomy (NCBI): domain Eukaryota; kingdom Viridiplantae; phylum Streptophyta; class Pinopsida; order Pinales; family Pinaceae; genus Pinus; species Pinus taeda. The sequence goes on from APFE031039845.1 coordinate 139,447, forward strand.
CCCCTAGGTTTTCTAAAGAGGCCGAAGTGGATATCTTGCTAGTAGCCGGATGGTTTGGGGAGGATGCATTTACCTATATTAGAGTATTTGGGAGCATTGCTTCACTGCATGTTCTCCCATATTATGTCCCTGACAAAATGTTGGCTAGAGAAATAGCCTACCAAACAACAAGGGAAGGTGGATTAAGCAGAGGACTGAAAGAGTAGAAGAAGGCCATTTGGCCTACATTTCCATTACAATGTGGTGCATTTGCACTACATGATTTTGGACATGCATGCAAAGAAGAAGAGATTATTAAATCTTTGAAATTTTCTACATTTCTAGGAAGGCAGTACGACCCGGAAGACACAATTAAGAATTTTACTACTACGGTGAAAGTAAAACCATTCACCAACGAAGGGGACCCCTTTGATGACCTCTTCCTACAGGCATAAACATACTCACAAGTTTTTCATTTGGCATCGAAACTTTTTAAACCAGATGATCTTAGAGATTTCCATGTGCATAGGGAGAAAAGATTATTGAAGGTTCCATTGGACCTATTACATATAGAATCAATAAGGGAGCCAACTCCCAGTGTAAGCTTGGATGACAGCTCCAAATAACACTCTGAAGAAGAAACCCAAGATAGATCTACGCATGAGTCAGAGCACTCAGTGCAGAAATCTCAAAATGGAGGAGGACATACAAATAATGAGTCTAAAAAGGACACAGTTGGAACTACAGAGGAAACAACCAAGCAAACTTCAGCAAATAAGCAGAAATTGTCTCTGCATCAACTCAGTTAGGAAAGAGCCCTATTATTGACTTGGAACGGGAATGGGAATAGTTCAATAATAAGCTTCACACATATTCAAACCCTGAGAAAACATATGAGATACAAACTCCTAAGCAAACCCAACACAAGTCAAATATGGAAACGACAGAGGAAGGAGTTAAGAAAACTCAAAATGTTGAAATCATTCTTGTTACACCCACTTCAGAAATTGTTTTGAGAGTTGAAGAAATACCTCCACTAGATGTATTTTATAGTCCACCCACAATGCTATAGTCAAGAGATAGAGGAATAAAAGAAAGTTGGACGCTGTAATTGTTACGACTTCCAAAAATAAACCAATGTACATTGTTTGGAAGGACTCACCCATGGACCCATTTGATAATCTCATAAAATTGCCGCAATACGTAGGAGCATATGCCACATCAACTATTGACAAAGTGACAGAGGTCCAAACGTTGCTTAATGAAAAAGAACAAAGAATTTTGTTGTTAGAACAACAATTAGCTCAGGAAAAATCCAATCAATAAGCAAAATTACAAGTAGCCCAGCTCCAACAGGAATTTGAACAAATGAGAATCCAACATCAGGCTAGCCCAACAAAAAGAGATGCACGGATACAAGATATAATAGATAAGTTTAATGATAATTTGAAAATCGATGAGTTCATAAAGGAAGCACTTAGTCTTAACCCCCAACAAATGCAGCAGAAGGAAGTACTTTGCCAAAAGATTTTGCAAATAAGTCCTTACTGCGAAACTAGTGAAAGCTAACAAACGAAGTTGTTGACATGAGACTTGAGTATGATGAAATCCTTAAGAGGATTTCTGACTTTATCACTTGGCAAGAATCATAGGATGGGAGAAAGGTTGATCTACCGAAGCTGGAGGAATCTCACAAAGACATCCTTTTCACAAATTGGTATTCTCGGTTGAAGAAAGGAGAAAGGGAAAAAATGATAGCAGTGACAACAACAAACATCATAATTGAATCCATCAACGAAAATCTTCATGGCGCCAACCTAGTTACAAAATGTGTACCAAGATTTCTTCTAAATGTCAAACAATTAGAGCAGCAATGGAAGAAGTCAGCGCAGGAAAATGAGGAGGTGATGAGACAACTAAGCAGACTGAACTGGGAAGCATATTTTCAGTTTTTAGTTAAACCATATAGTCAGTGGATGACTTTGAGGTGCTTAACAACCTCAACACAAAAGATGGTGTCAGCACTAACAAACTTTATATTTGTTGCATAGTTAAAATCTGCGAGTGGCCAACTGACTTAGCTTAAGCCTATGACACATATTTGCGATCTCAAGGAACAAGTACAAAGGAGTTAGTCATTTAGTTTATTTTTATTTTAGCTTTATTTTCACATAATCTGAGGCAGGTCATTTAAACCTCCTCAACTATTTTTTGTAATAATCTATTTTAGGACCTATAGTTTAGTATTTAAACCCCTCTCATGCATTTAGAGAGGGGTCCAGAAATTTTATTAGGAACATTCTTCGAAACATTACACTTCTGTACTTTTAAGGAGGTTATGATGGAATGAATGGAACATGATCTATTTTCTTTCAAATATCTAGCATGCTCTACTGAAATGCACTTTTGTACTCTTAGAACGTGTTGGATTGATTTATATTGGATTAATATTGTTGAAACACATGGGTAGGACTCGTCATATATGGTACTTTTATCTTATGATCTTGTTTTATTTATGTATCAGGCAATACTTATTCTTTAAATTGTTTTATGTGTGAAAGTCTGAATTACAGTTTAGCATTATTGCACTTTTGTATGATGTTGGCTTTGACTTTATTTTGAATACATGAACGATTTTATATGCAATATATCTTTCACAATCATTTTATTTAACTATTTATCCAAAATGATCACTGTTAAATGATTTCACTTCTTATTGCAGTTGAATGATCTATATTACCAATTATTGTAGGACATCATTGTAGATCGCATATTGTATTTAATTCCCTGGTATATTTATAGCTAAAGAGTATTAAACTAGAATATATGCATGTGTTTATTAGTTAGATTAGATTACACTTAGCTCAATCATTCTCCCGTTACATCATATATCACCCCACCAACACTATCAAAATATTTTCTGTGAAACTAGTCCCATTATCCCCAGTCGGAGCCACTACAACAAATGGAAAAGGAGCTGCTAACTAAGGACCATATCAGGTGGTTTTCCCCTATGTTATCACAACGATTTTCGAGGCTTCAACATTTTGGTGCTAGAAGGAGGGCCTAACTATGAATGGAAAGTAAATTCAAATCAATAAGCCATTCTAAGGGTAAAACTCCCTCACCATCTCCTCCAACTTCTCGATCGCATTCTAAAACTCCAAATCCTAAGCGAGAAGTTGTAAAGAAACCCTTAGAATCCACTACTATGAGCTCAAAGAAGTCAGATCAATATTCTTCTATAGAAACCCTTGAAGTCCAGTCTTTTATCCATAAGCTATAGGGGATTTCAATATCTCAAGAATAATCTGAGTTATCCGAAGCTAGTGTTTCTTCTTAGTTTCCCTCATCTCAAAGGTTAACTAGAGAACAGAGTGAAAAAATTTGGATCCCCCCATTTGAATTCCCTCTACCAAACCGTAAGAGAGCTAAGAAGACACAATCGAAATCCCATAGTGAGGTTCTCTCATCATCACCTCAAACATCCTCATTCATTCCATCCACTTCATCACAAAATCAACCATCCGACTCACAACTCCAGATCGTGGTTTACACTAGTATTGGAGCACAAACATCCTCTGCCCAATCACCTTCAAATATAGGAACATCTTCCTCTACATAGATACCTACGATGGCTCAAAACCCACAAAGGCCATGGAAAAATCCATGAGTTGTTCAGATGGCGGGACCCCTACATACATTGCTTGCCGATCCAGAAAAGTGGTTACCAAATTTCAATCCTGATGATGGCTTACCAGACGAAGAACAAATAAACAATTTTATGTTGTCCATAAAACTCAATGAAGTAGTGGAAGAAGATGCAGTTGTAAGATTATTCCCTTATACCTTATAAGGATCAATAGGATCTTGGTACTTTTCATTACGATCAGGTTCCATTAATAGTTGGGATGCCTTTCAAGAGTAGTTCCTAACCAAGTTTAGAGATGAAAAATCAACGACTACTCTTATTAATAAGCTCTCCAACTTGAAAGCTGAACCTAGAGAATGGATTAAGGACTTCAATTCACGTTTTAACAAGTTATTGAATAAAATCCCAACGACATCTAAGCCCAACAATGAAGTCCAAAATGAATGGTACATTTCTGTCCTTCCCTCAAACACAACTATTTTTGTTGATAGAGCTGCCAAACCAACTTTGGCAGGAAACATGAAAGAAGCCATAGCTATAGAAAAACATATTTTAGCCTTAGATAAGAAGAATGCATTAGAAGAATGAAAATCCAAGAAAGTAACTTTTAGGAACGAATCAGAAAAAACCACCTAAAGATCTTTTTTTATCTTGAAGGTCTACAAAAATTCCTTAAAACCATGTCCAATGAAATGGTTCATATCAAGAAACAAGTAGCAGAGACTTCCTCAAAGAAATATTTCAAACCATATAAAAGAAATCCCTCCTTTGATACTAAGCCTCCAAGCACCATATCAAATGTTGAATCAAGTGTGGAGGAAGAATAAGTCTCAACAACTGAAGGGAAAATAGGTGATGAAGAAGTAGTCGAGTTACAAGGAATGTGGGATTTTACCCTTCCCAATGAAGAAGCACAAGAAGTACTACTTGTTGCAACTAGGAGTAGAAGCCCTGTTGATTTGCCACAAACAAATCCAAAGTAGAAGGTATCAACTCCAGCTCCCAAAGACAAAGCAATAGGTAAGAAATATTTGTCTAAATCCACTCAAACCACTCCTCTTAGCTTATGGGGGCCTGACCCAGGTTCAGATTTAGTTAGACAAAAAAAAATCCCTATGCTACTAGCCCTTTCAACATTAGCCCGCAGAGCGTGGATTGAAGTTTCACTCGAAGCATTATGGGGGGATGCTGGACCCAAGTTTCTGCACCCTTGAGATGACTGTGATGTCGATTTAGTCCAACTATACCTGCCTTCGCGAAGGTTGTTTCGTGCTCTATTCCACCTTTTATACCTTCACGAAGTGTTACAATCGGCCTTTGTGCAACCCTAACTAGGGGCTGAAGTTTTTTTCACTGCTAAGGCAACGAACTGTGCTAGTTCCCAAATTAGACTACGTATCTTACTTATCTTATTGAAAGTTCTTAATTATATTCACGTAAACAGATATCCTAACTTGCATTCACTTAACCAATACAGTTATACACATTCGCACATCATATAAGCATTAGAAGTGAAATTCATACCCAATATAACAGATGCATAAACAAGAAATAAAGACACAGAAATGATAGAAACTTTTCTTTACTAATATGTCAAGATGATTATAGACTCGACTTGCCCTACGCACTCAGCTGCAGGGGTCCGCGCACTCAGCTGTTTACTACTAGGCCTTTGTTCACTCAGCTGTAGAGCCTCTACCTACGGTATAACCCAAAACTTAGACTTACACTTCAGATCTATCTCACATACATCATATCTTCGATCTTGTGTCTATATGCGTTAACTACTTAGAGCTTCACTCCAAAACAGAAGGTATCAACTCCGGCTCCCAAAGAAAAAGCAATAGGTAAGAAATATTTGTCTAAATCCACTCAAACCACTCATGTTAGCTTATGGGGGCCTGACCCAGGTTCAGAGTTAGTTAGCCAAAAAAATCCCTACACTACTAGTCCTTTCAACGTTAGCCCGCCGAGTGTAGATTGAAGTCTCACTCGAAGCAGTATGGGGGGATGCTAGAACCAAGTTTCGACACCCTTGAGATGGTTGTGATGTCGATTTAGTCCAACTATGCCTACCTTTGTGAAGGTTTCTTCGCACTTTATTCCACCTTTTATACCTTCACGAAGTGTTACAATCGGCCTTTGCGCAACCCTAACCAGGGGCTGAAGTCCTTTTGCGCTGCTAAGTCAATGAACTGTGTTAGTTCCCAAATTAGACTACATATCTTACTTATCTTATTAACAGTTCTTAATTATCTTCACGTAAACATATATCCTAACTTGCATTCACTTAACCAATACAGTTATACACATTCGTGCATCATATAAGCATTATAAGTGAAATTCATACCCAATATAACAGATGCATAAACAAGAAATAAAGATGCAAAAATGATAGAAAATTTGCTTTACTAATACTTCAAGATGATTACATACTCGACTTTCCCTATGTACTCAACTGCAAGGGTCCGTGCACTCAACTGCGAACTACTAGGTCTTTGCGCACTTAGCTGTAGAGCCTCTACCTACGCTACGACCCAAAACTTAGACTTACACTTTAGATCTATCTCGCATACATCATATCTTTGATCTTGTGTCTACATGCCTTAACTACTTAGAGCTTCACTCTATTTATACAATCCCATGGTCCACGGACCATGGGTAGATCTTCTATAGTCGACATTACATTATCAAAATAAGGGCAGACAACCCTATGACTCTTTAACAACTACGCGCTCTGTGCCCACAAAATGCAGAGTCTTTACATTGGAATTGCAACACTAGACCAAAATCTGGGCTCTAAGCCCCAAAACTTCCCTTGGGGGATCCCGCGCCCAACAACTCCTCCTCAAACAAATTCTTCACCTTCAGCTAAAACCCTGCTGGTCTCTTACGAAATGGAATACAACATAGTAGAAGATATGAAAAAGACTAGGGTGAACATCACATTCCATGAGATTAGCAAGTTAAAACATCAACAAAACTTATTTCTCAAAGATCTAAAAGCAGTCCCTACTTCTTTGCTTCCTGCTACTGTAATCTTACAAGCTTTCGAAGAAATGGGAAGGCCTCCTAATACCTCATTAGATAGAATCAGTCCTACTAATATTGCTCTAATAGGAGGAAGATCCAAATCCCATACTCCTCCATTTCTTTTGAATTTAAAATTTTCAACAAGAATCTACACAATTGTTTAGTTGATTCTGGAGCTTCATCCAACATCCTACCAAGAAAAATTTGTGCAAAATTAAATGTGGAGCCCCAAATTTTTTTTCTTTCACATTGTGTAGTTAGATCAATCCCAAGTCGAAGTTATAGGAGAAATCAATCAAGTCACTATTAGACTCTCATCAAATCCGAAAGTGTGTCAAGTCATTGACATTCTTGTGGCTAATACCCTCGAGTTCTACAACTTAATCCTTAGCAGAGACTGGTCAGAAAAGGTTCATGGCTATTTTGCAACTCACTGGTCCCACATGTGGCTCCCCTATAATGCCAAGCCAAATCAAATAAGGGTTGATAGCAAAAACATCAAAAGTATATCGTTACAGAATTAGAGGAAGAGAATGAGTCAGTCGCATATAGCAGCAATATCATCATAAACTACTCAGTTGAATCATTTCTAGGAAATTTTAATGCAAATACTTCACCCTTCTTGGAAAACTATGTTATATCACAAGTTGAAAAATATTCTCAAACATATACTTCTAAGTGTATACATTTTATAGATAAACCTGTAATTAGCTCTTTATTTTGGAAATTATTTTTTGACAGATCCAAATCTAATGATGGAGTCAGAGCAGGATGCATATTAGTTAGCCCAGAAGGGGAAAAAATTATGTTAGCATGCAGGCTTGAATTCGAATGCACAAACAACACAGATGAATATGAAGCATTTGTTCAAGGGATGTATAAATCCATTGACATTAATATCAAACATCTTCAAGAGTTTGGAGATTAAAAAATTGTGATAAAATAGGTAAGAAATACTATACACTGTTTTTCTGGACATTTGAAACATTATCAATCGTTAGTTTAGGACCTCACTTCTCACTTTACAACGTTTAATATTTCCCTTATCCCAAGACTCCAAAAAGAAAGTGTCGATCTTTTGGCTAATGTTGCATCCAAGCTCATTCCGCTAGGAGATTATAGCCCTGATCACTTTTCTATTGAATTGATTTTTAGGCCTTCTATTCCCGACAATATCACCAATTGTTGAGTCTTTAATAATGATACATATATCATAAGTTTTCTAACATCTGAAGGCTCTTATGATGACCAAATAATAGGTGAAGATCAACATGACTCCTAGCTTAAGCAAGAAACGATTATCGATTCCATACCTAAGTCTGTGGTTAAGCTGCAGGACTTATATGATCTCAAGGACAGATTAAAAAAACCCACTAACTCAAAACTTCAAATTTCAACTTTGAGGTTTGAATTAGTTAATCCTAGAACTAACCTTAAGCCCCATAATATCAATCTAGGACTTGGTCTTACACCAGATGAAAAATCAGCCTTCATTCATTTGTTGAAGAAATACAAGAATGCCTTTGCTTGGAACTATGAAGACCTTAAGACATATGACACTTCCATAATTCAACATGCCATCCTCATGATATCTGATGAAAAACCCATGCAACAAAAGCTAAGAAAGATCCATCCGAATTTAGAAAATCAGATCAAATTTGAATTGAATAAGCTGCTCAAAGCCAAAAGTATCTTTCCTGTTAGGCACTAAAGGTGGGTTTCCAACCTTGTTCCCGTTAGAAAAAACGATGGTGATATTCGAATATGTATAGACTTTCGCAATCTCAACAAAGCTTTTCAGAAGGACAATTTCCCATTACCTCCTATGGAACAGATACTGCAATCAGTTGTAGGCTCACAACTAATGCCTTTTCTGGATGGATTCTTAGGTTACAATCAGATTCTAGTACATCTAGATGACTAGCTAAAGACTACCTTTCGAACCAAATGGGGCACTTATGCCTATCAAAAGATGTTATTTGGATTAATCAATGCTAGTGCCACATTTCAGAGAGCCATGGAGATAGCTTTTAAAGGCTTGGTTAATAAATCAGTGGTAATCTATTTAGATGATATAACTATGTACTCAAAAAGGCACAATAATCATTTAAAGGATTTAAAATAAATCTTTGAGCGTTGTCAGAGGTATGGAATTTTTCTCAATCCCAAGAAATATTTCTTTGCTTTAAGTGAAGGAAAGCTCCTTGGATTTATTGTATCGAAAGAAGGAATTCACATTGATCCTGATAGGATAAGAGAAATTTCTGGAATCCCATTACCTCATAACAAGAAATCCATGCAATATTTCCTAGGTCAGATAAATTTTGTCAAAATATTTGTCCCTGACTTTTCACAAATTCTTTTACCTCTCCAATCCATGATTAAGAAAAATTCTCTTTTTAAATGGGGACATACTGAGCATGACGTCTTTGATCTGATTAAACAAGCAATCATAAATGCTCCCTCACTAGCAACCCTAAATTTTTCTAATCATTTCATTTTATATACCTTTGCTTCCAAGAAATCATATGCAACTATATTAACACTAGTTAATGATGATAAAGCCGAAGCACCAATTTTTTTCTTTAGCTCCAATTTGTAGGGGGCTAAATTAAACTATTCATATGTTGAAAAACAAGCTTTCACTGCTTTCAAATAAATAAAGCATTTTAGACCCTTTCTTCTCAAAACTCACACCAAGGTAGTAGTTCCATTCTCAACAGTGAGAAATTTATCAATACAAAGAGATGTAGGTGCGAAAAGGGAAAATTGGGTAACAACAATTGCAAGAATATGACATTGAAATCAGACCAGCCAAAATTGTAAAAGGTCAAGGTTTTTGCAGAATGTTAGTAGGAGCATCCAACTTACCATCACTACAAGATTCAGGTGATGATATACAAGTATATAAGGTAAGCCTCAACGACACTGAATCCAAATATGTTGATATCATCTTTTATTTTAAAATGGATATGCCCCTATATAACTAAGTTACAAAAGAAAAAGGGCTTTGAGGTTAAAAGCTAGAATATATCAAATCATCAATAATGTGTTGTTTAGAATAAATTATGATTATGTTTTTCTTAGATGTCTTGAAAAATCTGAGGTAGAAAATGTTTTGCAGGAAATCCATGATGGACCAGCTAGTGGACATTTTGGAGGGGACACAACAACACATAAAATCCTACATGCTGGCTATTATTGGCCAACTTATTTAAAGATGCCCATGATTATGCAAGGAAATGTAAATTTTGTCAAATAGCAATTGGGAGACGGAGGAAACCCGAATTACCATTGCAGTCAGTCAACATTGAACAACCATTTGAACAATGTGGACTAGACATACTAGGTGAGATCATTCCTCACTCTTCAAAGCATCATAAATATATCCTTACAACAATTGATTACTTCAAAAAGTCGGTCGAAGCAATTCCACTTAAGGTAGCCAATTTTGAAAACATCTTTGAATTTATTGATCAGTTTATTATTAACAGATTTGGTCTACCATATGCCCTCATGTTTGATAATGCATCTTATTTTACAGGGAATGCTATGACATAATTTACTCTTAAAAGAGGTTTTAAACTTAAATACTCTGCTAACTATTATCCTCAGGGAAATGGCTTGGCTGAATCTACAAACAAAAATCTCATAAGAATCATCAAATGAACCATTGATCAAGGCCAGAAAAACTAGCACAGATATTTAATATTTTCTCTATGGGCAGATCGAATAACCCAGAAGTCCCCAATAAACACTTCTCCTTTTAATTTGGTCTATGTGAAAGAAGTTGTCTTCCTTACAAATGTAGCTCTTCCCTCTCTATCCCTGGCTCAATTTATTGAAGAAACCCCTTCTTTTTCTATGTAAGTAAGATGATAACAAATCCTTAAGCTCAAAGAAGAAAGGGAAAAGGCCAAAATCACACATGCACATCATTAACAGTTAGTCAAATCTTCATTTGATGCAAATTCTGTAAGCTCAAAATCCCTTCAGTTCGGAGACCTAGTATTGAAATGGGATAAAGCACACGAGGAAAAAGGTAAGCATACCAAATTCCAAATAATGTGGCTTGGCCCGTTTCAGATTGTCGAAAAAATAGGCCGATCTTTTTATTGCAAGATTTATCATGCAAGAGAGTTTCTCTGCCTATTAATGGGTAGATTCTAAAAAATATTTTTCATAGAAGATAATATCTTCTATTCATTGTATATTATTGTTTTTACTTTTTAGGAAAATAAAAGTTGAAGTAGCATTTACTTTTGGCCGTTTTAAATAGTATCTTTTATATTTTGACTTTTTTCTTGTATAAGTAGAGATTATTAAGAAGATAATTTTTACATTTGAAACATAAGCTAAGTTCTATCTCTCTAAAATTGCTTGTCATCTACCAAAATTAGTTGTACTTTGGTAAAACTCAAGTTTGTAAAAGAACATTTTTTCTACCATCAGTTAAAAAAATATCTATAACAAAGCAAGGACTCTCTACAGAGAAGCATCTTTAACTCTATAATTGTCATCCAAAAAATCTTGAGGAGTTAGATTCTCCCTATTTAGTGAGATTTCACTTTTTAGAGTGTAGTTCTAAAATATTCTTAAACTTGAAGGATAAGAGGTCTCATCAAGAGCCGACTTACCATGATCATAGGGAAGTAACAGGCTGACATTACCAATACTACATACCAAACCAGGGTAATGGATTGAGATTATGTTAATCAAAAGACAAAGGGTCTCATCACGAGCCATTTTGTTTAGTTAAAGTTACAACCAGTTAATGGCATTTTCAATTTTGGGCACCAAACCAAGACAATGACCTTTAAGAAGAAAATGAAAGTTTTAATAAAAAGCAATTGTTTAGAAAAAAAGGAGAAAGAAAGTAAGTATATGAATATGAATTTATCTTTAAAAAATTCACTCTTACCTAGATGGGATACTAAATCATTGTTGGTTAAAAAGTAACCCTGTCGAGGCTATGGATGCCTACTGGCAGCAGAGGCTCTACCTATGACCATTGAGTACATCTAAAAGATAATTTGTGAGAGTCCCCTGTCATTATCTTTAAAACCAAGTAATGATTGATGTAGACAAATCATTTTTCATATTGAAGAGGATAATTAAGTAGATTTTGTTTTTTTATTCATAGAAATGTTACTTATCTTGTATTTTATGTATTTTTATTTTTCTGAACTACCTTTATTTTGGAAGTTCTTAGAAATTTCAAAAAATTGTCAGAGATAATTGGTTCTTCCAGCAAATCGCCAATTGTTGTGCTATTCAACAACCCCCCCATTTATTGGTATAATAGATAATATTCTATTAGTAAATGGGGACCCATGATAAAATCCTTGAAAAAAGAAATTTAGCACTTAGACACTTTCTTTTAAGATTTTTGGAATAAAGCAAGATATCGAGTCAAAACCCTTTGAAAGCTAGCAATTGTTGCCTTTTCACATACCACTAGACCAAGTGTGTCAAAAGCCTTATTAACAAGCAAAACTTGCGAAAAGAAATCAAAAGAATCACCACGCTTAACTTAGATATCATTAGGATTTTTATTTTAAAATAAGACCTAAAGCATTTCCTATTAAAATTAAGCCCATATCGCATATCATCATTCACAAAGGGTGCACTCTCACAAAGCATGTTGAAACTTGCGAAATGCGATATTGCGATGAGACGGTCAACCTTATCGCATTGTGTTGTTAAGAAGGGTCTGAAATCTTACGAACTGCGTGATGTTGCGAAATGCGATAAAAGCCTGGACCCGATAGAACCCAATATCATAAATTGATGATTGAAGTTTGTTGCGTGATGAAAAGCGCTTTATAAGGTAAATAGCTTTAAATAATAAAGAACACACCATTTATCTCGCATCTCACATCCCGCAGGAATGTAAGCAACTTTAAGAAAGCGCACAATCAAACATGCAAAATGTGATTTGCGACATTGCATTGCAATTGAAAAATCAACATTCTTGCAACTTAAGTCTACCACCTTCAAATCCAACATTCCCGTTTTACGATGCGATACATTAATCAACAATAAAAGCAACGATAAGGGACTATTAGTGGCTATTTAATATAGGTTAATAGCATTTATGATAAAAAGTGGCTCGACTTGATATGATATCTTTTCATCTGCGTTTGATTAAAATCCCTTTATTGTCACCTTTTTAGGTTATCTATATCATTCATTTGCATTGTCATTCTTACTTGTGTTTATCCAATAACATCCGCTTTGCTCCATTTAAGGAAAAATCTACAGGGAGCATTGTTGGAAACAATGGGAAAGAAGAGAAAGGTAGCTACGTTCGAGAAATAAGAAATGATTCTTTTTTTTCTCCGATGCTACGTGTAGCAAAGATGGAGAAACTACAACCACGGAGGTTATATACAACTTGTTAGAAGAAGAGCACCCAAGGCCACTGGAAAGAAAGGTCGTGGCAGATTCCCAGGAGTCATCTGATGCCTCATATTTCAAGATGGCATGCTCTTTCCTTCACTGCATAGCTACATGACCAAAGATAATCCCATACTGACATGGTCAAGTGGGTAATTGACGAGGCATACATTGCAGACTGAACATTCAGGAATCACAGGCAAGAGGTCATGGGGTCTTTTTCAGCATACAACCTACGAATCATGTACCAATTAATAGAGTCATAGAAGCTCTATAATAAACAGTTCCTTGAGAAATTTTCCAAGGAGAATGATGACCCAACAGATGTCACCTAAACCTGGACCACAAACGAAGGCAAGTTCAAATGGGATAAAATAGGTATGTACTCTACATCATCCATTTATGCCCCTTCTAGTTTTGTAGCAGCAATGTTATGTAGATTGTTTGGTAAACCCTACAGCATGAAGTTTTCCCTGGAATGGCTCCCATTAATAGATGCAACTGTGAATGCAATGATAATGAACTAGGCTCATATTTTGTCAGATAATTTAGCAAAGGCCATTATGGAATATAGGAGAAAAAGAAGTCCCTCTCTAAGGGTTTATCCCTCATTTTTTTATGAGTGATTTTGCAATGGATTCAATCTGTTTTAATTCTAAATTTCCCATTATGGGATGGACGTGGATTGTTCAAGACCCGCTTCCTATTCATGTGTACCATAAGAATTTGTGGGAATCTCAGTTTCACCCCCATTTTTACAAAATTTGTCAAGGAGTCATACTACCTATTCATAAATAAATATACAACATAACTGCCCCTAGGTTTTCTAAAGTGGCTGAAGTGGAAATCTTACCAGTAGCTAGATGGTTTGGGGAGGAGACATTTACCTATATCAGAGCATTTGGGAGCATTGCTTCACTGCATGTTCTCCCATATTATGTCCCCGACAAATTATTGGCAGAGAAATAACCTACCATACAGCAGGGGAAGGTGGATTAAGTAGAGGACTGAAAGAGCAGAAGAAGGCCATTTGTCCTACATGTCCATTACAATGTGGTGCATTTGTGCTACATAATTTTGGACTTGCATGCAAAGAAGTAGAGATTATTCTAAAATTGGCTACATTTCGAAGAAGGCAATATGACCCAGATGACACTGTTAAGAATTTTAATACTATGGTGGAAGTAAAACCATTCACCAATGAAGGGGCCCCCTTTGATGACCTCTTCCTACAGGCAAAAACATACTCACAAGTGTTTATTTTGGCATCAACACTTTTTACACGAGATGATCTTAGAGCTTTCCAAGTGTATAGGGAGAAACTATTGTTGAAGGTCCCATTGGACCTATTACAACTAGAACCAATAAGGGAGCCAACTCCCAGTGTAAGCTTGGACGATAGCTCCAAAGAACACTCTGAAGAGGAAACCCAAGAGAGATCTACGCATGAGTCAGAGCACTCAGAGCAGAAATCTCAAAATGGAGGAGAACATACAAATAATGAGTCAGAAAAGGACACAGTTGGAACTACAGAGGAAAAAATCGAGAAAAATTCAACAAAGAAATAAGCGGAAATTGTCTATGCATCTATTCAGTTAGGAAAGAGCCCAATTATTGAATTGGAACAGGAATGGGAACAATTCAACAAGAAGCTTCACATAGGTTAAAACCTTGAGAAAACATCTGAGATACAAAATCCTAAGCAAACACAACACAAGTCAAATCTGGAAATGATAGAGGAAGGAGTTAAGGAAACTCAAAATGTTGAAATCATTCATGTTACGCCCACTTCAGAAATTGTTTTGAGGTTGAAGAAATACCTCAACTAGATGTATTTTATAGTCCCACCCACAATGTTGTAGTCAAGAGAGAGAGGAAGAAAATAAAAGCTAGATGCTATAACTATTACAACTTCTGAAAATGAACCAATGTACATCGTTTGGAAGGACTCGCCCATGGACCCATCTGAAAATGTCACAAAATTATCACAATACGTAGGAGCCTATGCCAAAACAACTATTGACAAAGTGACAAAGTTCAAAATGCTGCTTAAGGAAAAAGAACAAAGAATTATGTTGTTAGAACAATAATTAACTCAGGAAAAATCCAATCAACAAGCAGAATTACAAGTAGCCCAGCTCCAGTAGGAATTTGAACAATTGAGAATCCAACTTCAGGCCAGCCTAGCAGAAAGAGATGCGTGGATACAATCTATAATAGATAAGTTTAAGGATAATCACAAATCGATGAGTTCGTAAACGAAGCACTCAGTCTTAACTCCCAACTAATGTAGCAGAAGGAAGTACTTTACAAGAAGATTTCGCACATAAGTCCTTACTTCGAAACCAGTGATAAGCTAACAAACCAAGTTGTTGACATGCGACTTGAGTATGATGAAATCCTTAAAAGGATTTCTGACTTTATCACCTGGCAAGAATCAGAGGATGGGACAAATGTTGATCTGCCGAAGCTGGAGGAATCTCACAACGACATCCTTTTCACAGATTGGGATTCTCGGATGAAGCAAGTAGAAAGGGCAATCACGATAGCAGCGACAACAACAAACAACATAATTGAAGCCATCAACGAAAATATGCATGGCGCCAACCTGGTTATAGAATGTGTACCAGGATTTCTTCCAAATGTCAAATAGTTAGAGTAGCAATAGAAGCAAGTAGCACAGGAAAAGGAGGAGGTGATCAAACATCTAAGAAGGGTGAATTGGGAAGCATATTGGCAATTTTTAGTGAAACCATAGAGCCAGTGGATGAGTTTGAGGTGCTTAACAACCTCAACACAAAATATGGTGCCAACACTAACATATGTTATATTTGTTGCACAGTTAAAATCTGCGATTGGCCAACCAACTCAGCTCAAGCCTATGACAAATATTTGTGATCTCAAGGAACAAGTACAAAGGAGTTAGTCATTTAGTTTATTTTTATTTTAGTTTTATTTTCTCATAATCCGAGGAAGGTCATTTAAACCTCCTCAACTATTTTTTGTAATAATCTATTTTAGGAAATATAGTTTAGTATTTAAACCCCTCTCATGCATTTAGAGAGGGATCCAGAAATTTTATCAGAAACATTCTTCGAAACATTGCATTTACTTTTGACAAGGTTTTGATGGAATGAATGGAACATGATCTAAATTTCTTTCAAATATCTAGCATGCTCTACTGAAAATGCACTTTTCTACTTTAGAACGTGTTGGATTGATTGAGATTGGATTAATATTGATGAAACACATGAGAAGGACTCATCATATATTGTACTTTTATCTTATGATCTTGTTTTATTTATGTATCAGGCAATACGTCTTATTTAAATTGTTTTATGTGTGAAAGTTTGAATTATAGTTTAGCATTATTGCACTTTTGTATGATGTTGGCTTTGACTTTATTCTGAATACATGAACGCTTTTATATGTGATATATCTTTCACAATCATTTTATCTAACTATTTATCCAAAAAGACTACTGTTAAATGATTTCACTTCTTATTGCAGTTGAATGATCTATATTACTAATTGTTGTAAAACATCATTGTAGATCGGATATTGTATTTAATTCCCAGGTATATTTATAGATAAATAGTGTTAAACTAGGATATATGCATGTGTTTATTAGTTATATTAAATTACACTTAGCTCATCCATTCTCCCGTTACATCATATATCATCCCACCAACACTATAAAAATATTTTCTAGGAAGATGGTACCATTATCCCCAGCTGGAGCCACTACACCAAACAAAAAAGGAGCTGCTAACCAAGGTCCAGACTGGGTGGCTTTCCCCCATGTTGTCGCAAGGATTTTTGAGGCGTCAACAAAGGGTTATGTTGTATTCTTGAATTGAACTGAAAAATCTATGGTGGGGAGGTGGAAGGGGGTCTTTCTGATCAAGAGCTCAAAATTTGCCAAAAATTCAAAGTTGTTAGAATGGTTTGGAAACTAAACGAGTGCATAGATCTCATCATCCTAAATCTAGTGCAACTCATTTGACACAAAACAAACAATGTACTCTCCCAGAAACGCGAACTGTTCACTTTGTCAAATACGAAAAAAATTGTAGGTGGTTGATAGGGATGCTGACTGGACATCCGTAATGCCTAGGTGGCAAGGGGAATATTCCTAGAATATTCTTGGAATATTCCTAGAATTATCTTAGAATATTCAGTTTCATTGGCATCATCCTATTGGTCCATGTGTTGTTTTTTGGGCCAATGAGGAGGTGACACGTGGCTAAGCCGAAGGCTGCCACATGACCCCTAAAGGCACATTAAAATTGGTATGGAGGACATGGCAGATGCCAGGCTTGACCCCACAACCTCCTATTGTCCTCTGAGATGATTCTAGGTTAATTAATCATGCCAAAGCATCTAAAATGTTTTGTTTGTTTTAAAGTTTTTTGGATGACCAATTTTATGAACAATTTGAAAATAGGTGCTTAAACTTTAATGCTTTCCAAGTAGAATGAAAGGGTTGCTTATTTGTCTAAAATAGTTGATTGATTTTAATTGAGTGAATAACTGTTAGCCTCACTCTCTTAAAAACAATTAATAAATCCAAATAAAATAATCAATTAAATTAAATCATGAGAGTTAGTTCCTCAAACTAGGGAGTTTAGTTAGGAGGAGAGATTCTGTCCAACTAGTTCTCCTAAGTTAGTATGTAGTTGAGAAATTGTCTCAACCATAGTGTCGAAGATAGACATACTATCTTGAGACCAAATTCCTCATGTATTTATGTGTACTATTATCATTCTTTGTACATTGGATTGATTAATAATGAGAATGTGAGGAATGCTAAAGGCTCTCTGCGTTTTCTGCCAATTTGTCTTTTGTGTGTTGCTGGTTTATTATTGTGTGTTAATTTGCATATATGTTTAATATGGCTTTGTGAGTGTATTATTGGTTGTGTGTTAACTTCATTTATGTGGTATTGAATTAGGCATTGAAACAATCACTGCCAAATAATCTGAGTTTTGAGATTTTCACTCCTGAAACAATGTTCTTTTAAATTAATGAACTTAGTGTTGAGGCAACTTGCCTTGATATTTGTTGGGTTTTAAGATTTTGGGATACCCAAATAGATTGCCTTAGAAAAACTAAAGAAGCCACCTTCAGGCTTACAGACTTTGTTATGTGGGACGAATGAGGTTCTGACAATACCAGAACGTGGTGGTTGGGGTTGCTTCTAAGAAATGTAGTAACTATCGTGGGGTAGTTCCTCTATTTGACTGCTTCTAGTGATGAAGTGAATGGGAAGTCTCACAATTTGATTGTTTCGAAGCCTTATTAGGCATGAAAAGGTCTCTCTTTGGGATTGAAGATCCCCAACAGCCAGAGTGAAACATGACTAGTTCAGCTATTTATGGGTTGATGCAGGTGTTGTCTAACTTATATATAATTTTTCAAGCAAGGTCTTTGTCTACTTTCTGAAAAATATAGAGATGTCTTTGAGAATTTTGAAGTGTTTAAAGCCTATGTGGAAAAATAGCCAAGAAGACCGTTGAAACTTGATAAGAGTGGTATGTAATATTAAGGGCATATTTTGTTTTTGGAGAAAAGTCAATCATATACTCCAAAGTAACATTTTATTTAGAGAGAGATTTTGAGAGATTGAGTCAGTGTAGACAATTTTTTAAGACAAGTTGCTTCAAGCATTTGTGCGCTTGAAATTCTCATTGCTTGAGAAGTTGAAGATTGTGTACTCCAAAGTTTAATAAAAACTTATCTTTTTGTGGTGATCGTGTCCTAGATCCACCTGAAATTGAATAAGGGGATGTTAGGTACACCATGTGTATGTTTGTGATGGCTAGTATTTCTATTGCTTCATTTTTTTGCTTATGATTTGTGTCTGGTTTTGACATGTAAATCATCTCATTTCATGCACACATAAAATACAATGCCAACAAGCACAACACCTGTAACGAAATAGTTGCAAGGAAGGATAATTAAGCTCAACACATGCATTTGCATCACTACAAAAAATAATCAAAGTTTTCAACTTCGGCATTCTACCTCAACAAACAAAATCACTCAATACAATCATGTTCATGAATCTACAAACTCCAACATTTCAAAGAAAAGTCTACATCAACATTCTTGCAAACAAATTTAAGAACGTGCAAATCAAATTCCAAATGCATTGAATTGTAAGGGTGCATTCTTGGTTGAATATTGACACCCACGTTTTGATTTGATCTGAAGTCAAGTGCGTCAATTCTCTTCCACTTAGTCAAATTAAGACAAGTGAATTCCTTGTTTTATGTGAGTCATTAAAATCATTGTAAGCTTTTTTGGGTGCATTTTCGATAGTGTTCGACACCCTTCCTTTAAAGCACAATCAAGTGAGTCCACGAGTTTTAACTCTAAATGAAACAAACAACAAGTTCACATCTCCTGCAAGCAAGCATGAGTATTCATTCAAGCAATTTGCGTCAAGACAGTACACATTTCAAACCTTCAAGCGAGCCAGAGTGAAGTTCATTGCAGCAACCATCAAAGCAACCAAACAAGTTCAACTCTAACACCAATCAAGCAAGTTTAGATCAACCTCAAGCGAGCGAGTTCTACAAATTCATCAAGTATTAAAAGCAAGCGAGCATATGTAAAGTTCATTACAACATTCATAAATTTCCTTTCAAGCAAAGTGATCGTCATCACGCGAGCATCAAGTCAACAATTCAAGCTAGTGTTTAAAGCATCAGCAATCAAAAAACAGTACAAGTGAGCTTGTCATTTCATTGATCAACTCAAGTGAGAAATTTTCAAGCACGACTTCTACACCAAGCAAGCCTAACCTCAAAGTAAGCAAGGCAACATACTGACACACATTCAATTGTCCCAAATTATTAACAATTTAATGTTATCATCATCTGGTGACATGGTGCACATCAACAAAACCACTCTTGCTGACATTCAAGTGCATATTCAACATGCACATGAAACAATTGAGTTCCTTCAATTGGAGTCACAACTGCAGAGAACAGAGTTGCAAGAGAAGCATGTTGCTTCTCAGTCTTTGACCAATCCAGATACAACCACTCATTAAAACTCATTCATCCAACCAGCTTCAAGTGTTGAAGTTGTTCCAGTGCAACTTTCTTCCAAACCCATCATCAAGCCATGGGAAGAAATTCAAAGTAACAAACATTGACAAAGATTAGGATATGACAAAGATGAAAATAACTTGCATATCCCCGATTATTCTAAGCTGATCAAGTTCATTAGTGTAGGGTTTCTTGATCAAATAACATCAACAAGCCCTGCAAAAGTTGCAGATAAATAGATATGCGTGCCAACTCAAGTTGCAGACAAACCGAAATGTTCTCATTGTCGAAGAACTGGTCATCTGGAAGATCTATGTTTTGATCTTCATCCTTGCCACCATTTTGAAAAGTCAAATAATTCATCAGAGAAATGAAACAAATAAAAACAGTCAGCAAGATTGAAGATAGATTATTCATGGATTGATTCCCGGGAATGGTCATCCACAACCAAAAGATTGTACAAGTTTTACAATCGAATACACTCACACATATTGCAGCCAACAGTCAAATGAAGATGGTACTCTTGTGCAGTTGAATGGGGGAGTACAAAAGTGACACTCTCCTACACTTGAAGGGGTGGAGTTCAGAATTCAACAATAATTTGAAGAATATTTTCTCTTCTTTCAGCTGACAAAGGGGGGAAATGTCAATGAAATTGACAAGTAATTGTCAGACAAAAAGTCTTAACAACATCAGTGAAGCAGCCAGTGGGCATTTTTTCATCATCAGTGAGTAGCTTTCATCATAGCAAAAGCAACATTGAGTTTTTTTCCGACATCATCAGCCAGTGGGCGATCATCATCAACAAATACGCCAGTGGGCATTCATCAAATTGTGTCAATGGACACCAGATGTTGTTTTCAAGCAAAGGATAGTTGGATCCTTTTGCAGCTTGGCACGTGATGGAGTTGTCAAGCAACATTTAGAGATGAATTAGGCATGTAGCTGATTCATGTTCTCTTCAGATTTGAGTTTTTTCTAGCATCTAGCTTTGGTATTTTTTCAGGCAGTGTTTTTTGTTTTAGGATCAACTTGAGAGCTTGGAAGATGGTTCCTTGTTCATTTTGGATTTATCATTGGGGGGGGGGGAATGTTAGCCTCACTCTCTTAAAAGAAATTAATAAATCCAAATAAAATAATCAATCAAATTAAATCATGAGAGTTAGTTCCTCAAACTAGGGAGCTTAGTTAGGAGTAGAGATTCTCTCCAACTAGTTCTCCTAAGTTAGTGTGTAGTTGAGAAATTGTCTCAACCATAGTGTCGAAGATAGATGTACTATCTTGAGACCAAATTCCTCATGTATTTATGTGTACTATTATCATTCTTTCTACATTGGATTGATTAATAATGAGAATGTGAGGAATGTTGAAGGCTCTCTGCCTTTTCCGCCAATTTGTCTTTTGTGTGTTGCTGGTTTATTATTGTGTGTTAATTTGCATATATGTTTAATATGGCTTTGTGAGTGTATTATTGGCTATGTGTTAAATTCCTTTAATAGCATAGTCTTAAAGAATTATAACTTACTAAATATTCTAACAGAATATTTAATTGATTATAAGAAGGAATGCAAGTAAACAATGTTTGCCTGCTCAACAAAATGTATTTAATCTAATGCAGTTGGGTGTGACGAGTTATAGATATAGAGGAGTTTATAATAACAAACAGTTTTATAAACTAATCTCGAATTATTGCTTATAACTTCACAGGGATTTAAGATGGACTAATATTCAGTTTGATTTTATCAAACTTCTCCATAAAGACTTAAATACATGAAGAAAAACATAATGAAATGAAAACATAAGAAAAAATCACGAGGAGACAAACTATTTGAGGCAAATCTAGAATCCTTTCATTAATTTGAAGCAAATCTCTAGCTTGATTACCATTCTTCTTTGAAATCTCATCCAAGGGTTCAACCCTTAATAACTCGATGGAAGTGTTACTTATACAAAATGAAATATCTTCTAGTGACTTTTTAACAAAAATATAAAAATAGTACAAAATTATATGAATAATAAAACTGTTGAGTGTTGGCACTATATTTAAGGACATTGTTGATGATCTGGTCCCCAAAAAGTGTTGCCTAGTTGTCTGTCAGTTGGTGATGAAAGTTACTCGATAATTTCACATAAGTGATCCCACCTATCTTCACTTGGTATAGAAAGATTAACCAATTTTCTGTAGACTTCATCAACCTCGGTATAATTTTCAAAAGTAGGCTTATTAAAATATATGTGTTTGATTTCATGCTTGACTATTAAATCAAAATCCAAAGCTTCTAAGATTTCCTTCCCTATTAGGTGACCCTTTATACCTAAAAATATAGCTTTATCAATTGCAATTGCATAAAGCTTTTGACAATATTCCTCCAAACAGATCAACCTGTCATTTGGTGCCACTAATCCTGGAAATCCTCTCTGGTTGAGTAAGTTAAAATTGAAATGAAACCTTTGGACAATAGTTTTCAAGGCTTGGCACTTGGTTTCCAACTGAGTCATGAGATTCTTATTTTGCAAAACCTTCTTAATCTCCAGAATAATCTATGTTCTATCCAAAATCTGAATCTTCTCTAACTTGGCTAGGGTTTTTGAATTGAGAACTTTAATCATGTCTGTGGCTTCACTTGGTTTATCCTTAAGAATTTCTATAACTTCTTCAATAGCTGTATGTAACCTATTCATGATTTCTTCATGTTGAAAAATAATCTGTATGGAGGGCTAAACTTTAGTTATAACCTGACTGATGTCTGCCCAAATATTTTCCTTGGATTGGGCCAAGGTCTAAGCCATTAATGACTCATTTTCCAACTCTTCTATCCTTCTGGTCAATCTATGGGTGTTCTGCATCTCTTCAACATAAAGAGTGTCATTTTTAATCTTCTAAGTCTCCATATTCTTAAATTTCTTGTGAATCTTTTTATTCTCTTGCCTCTGGAGAGACAACTCTTGTATGACTCTGTTTAAATATCCAGTTGTTTATGTAGACTTTGCTAATGATGATGTCGATTCCCCTGTTGTCCTTGACATTGTAATAGATATAGTTGTAACTGGAGCTATGGCTAGTTGAGCAGATTCCTCTTTTTATTTAAGCAATTTCTCAATTTTCGTTTCCATTGTCTTTATCTATACATTTTGTTCAATGATCAACTTGAGCATTTCTTCTTTGTGCTTCTCACTTTCTGCTATCTCCTTGGTTTGAGGATCCTCTATAGAAGATAGTTTGAGATGTTTCCTTAATGCTAAAATGTCTGCATTCTTCTTTTTAATAATATTCTATTCAGATTTAACATCAGTGGGATCATACCCAGTTTTAATCACTAAATATTCTAATGATTTTACCTTGTTATCCTTTGCCAAAGAGGATACCTTTTCTATATTTAATTGTGACAATAAATTTGAAATAGTTGTCCTAAGTTTTGATAATGCCATAGCAGTGTTAGTCATGGTAGAGAAAAGCATCTCACTAGATTGCCTATGCATGTCCATCTGATCGATTGGATGTATTTGGTTGGCATCAAAAGAAATATAGTCTTCTTATAGTCTGAAGAAGCCTTTGGAAAAGGCACTTGGGCTTGTGGGAATTCCATTTGCATTCTACATTTTTCACTGTCAAAAGTTGTCAATAACTTGTATTGTGAAGTTGATGTTTGTTTCC
The DNA here is from genome assembly GCA_000404065.3 of Pinus taeda. Lineage (NCBI taxonomy): Eukaryota > Viridiplantae > Streptophyta > Pinopsida > Pinales > Pinaceae > Pinus > Pinus taeda. Next base: position 163,223 of record APFE031039845.1, read on the forward strand.
AAAACTGAGCATATACATTTGCCTTCAAAGATTCATTCTTCTATTTAATTTCAAGGAAATTAGTGAAGATGTTTGGCTCCTCTTGCTCACTTACTCCTCCAGACTGGGTGATCTCCAAAAAAATTTGTGAAACTGAAGAAGAGGATGGAGTAGTAATTACACTTTCTTCTGTCCCTGTAGAAATCCGTGAATCATCCAAATTGATGATTATAGGCTCTTTCTGATTTTGAGTAGTAGTACCTTTGGAGTTAGTCCTTGATTTCTTCTGATAGATAATGAATTATTTTTCACCTTTTGTTGATGATGAAGATTCTCCTCTTGGCCTCTTCTCTTGCCTACTTTGAGAAGTGGGAGCCTGGAGAGGAGAAGGAGGTAAAGTATGTTCTTTTGCTTCCTGAAATGTATTTTCTTGCCACTGTTATTTATTTATGTACTTTTCAATCTTTGGTCTTGGAGTATGACTGTAAGGTGTGGTTTTGAGTTCCACTCTTAAGTTGGATATTACACTGAATGGGTCATAAGACCAGGTGAAACTTGGTTGGAATCCCATTTATTTGAGGATTGAATTTGCTTTAATACCTACTAATATGGTATTGCAAATAAATGATCCTACTTATGACTTGATTTTGACCTGTTATTTCCTCTTACCTGAAATGAAATGAATTTCATCCATATTTATCATTTTCCTAATATAATCTAGAGAGAATATTTGCATTGGAACATATTTGGGCAATTTATATGGAGCTAGTTCACAACCATACACCCTAATCTCTATATAATTATGGTAAATATACCAGATGCAGGATCCTTTTGATTTTTGGACTAATCTTAGGCTCGCTTTGGCTGCTGAGAATCTGTGAAACTGGATGATAAAACAATCAATGCAATTTGAAAACTTGAACTCAGTTGAGTTCCTCCTGATCAATGAAGTCCACTGTGTGACTAATTGAATCACTTGTTGATCATTTTGCTTGTGTAAAGTTATAGGAAACATGTCTCCCTATTGAAAAAGAATCATATGGACTAGTACAAAGGAATATTTAAATACTCCTTCAATAGTAATTTTCATCAGTTGTTCATGCATACTTTTAGCCAAAAAATGACTGTAATTATACATGAGAGTAAGTTTGTTTTCTTTGGAGAAGATGGATAGATAACCTAAGATAGATGCATCTACCCATTAATCTGTTTGGTAACTTAACAAGCAAGAAACTAAGGAAATGATGTGTTTAGCTCTCTCAGGGAACATGGATGTTGGATATGGAGGGCTCTTTTTAGGAAGTTCAGCATCTTCTGGTAGAAATATCTCAAAAATTTGAGCTCTTTGGGGGAAAGTGGGCTTATGGTATAGATCCATCAAGACAACAGTGGAGAAAAAGCTAAGGGAATTATTTTCAACGATAAGAAGCATCTTATTGATAGTTTCAGGGGTGATGGATATCAGAATGTCTCCATTATGATCTACCACGGTTCTTTGTAGAGGATTGTACTTAGCTTGACACCACATGAATAAGTTAGGAAAAGGATGGGTCTGAGGAAACATGTACATGGGCAATAAATATTCCCATAAGTTTATTTACCTTCAGAGTCCTAGTAAGTTTGCTTTAACCAATGGTGCAATTCGAACATGTCAAATTTGCACTCTATGTCTATAATTTTGAAAAACTAGTCAACTAAGGGAATGTGATCAAGGTCTAGGGTATCAGAGACTTTGGGATTTTCCTGTGATGAAGTTTGACTAGCAGAGGGTTGGTATTTTCTTTTAGGAGCCATTATTTGTAGAATTAGGAGGAAGAAATAATAGAAGGTTTAGGAATGAAAATATCTAACAGAACGAAGGTTTTGTTGTGATGGTAATTTCAGCTATGCCGCAGAATAGAAATAAGGAATAATCGAACTTAGGAAACCAGTGAATCTGAATAAAAGACGAAGTCAGGGAAAATTGTGTAATGGAGATGAAGGGCTTATTTATAATAGAGAATACATTACCATTAAGGGAAAACATTATTGAACAAAAAGATTTTCATTTATGGGGAAAACCGTTACTAGATAAACAAATTCTCATTTATGGCCAAAGGAATATTGGTAACGGTTAGAAGAAATAAATAGGCGGGTAGACTGTAATGGATATGGACACGTGGAATGGTTGGGGAATGAAAGGCACGAGAAAGGGAATGACTGTTGGCGGGCTGACGTATGCGTGAAGTAGATAAGTGAATTTCAGAGGGGGTGGGGGGTAGTGTAAGTGTAATGAGTGGGGGGGCAGCGGAGAGCTGTGGAGTGAGGAGGAATTACACGTTTGAGGGGCCCACCTTGAGGAAAACTACTTTTCGACACCCCCCCAACCATTGTTTGCACAACGTGGAAGGGGGTGTGAAATGCTTCCCCGTCGTTGATCTGGGAGGGGAAGCAAATCACCATCCAAAGGTGTCGACTTCTTAATGCTTCACAACAAACTTGTTTTACCATTTATGACTTTAGCTTAAAAAATAATAAAGTTTAAATTAATAAAAAAATTAATCACCCTTAAGAGGTAATTATCTACTAACCAATCCAACCTTAATCTAATATATTCCTTGGCCAAATTTTGAGAATGTTAGGCCACAATTTATTCTATTCTATCCTATCTAATAATGTTCTACCAAGATTAAACAATTTGGTCAACTTATTCACTAATATAAAACATAAATTTAAATGATTTGATCATGATTAAACAATATGATTCAAATCAAACAACAGGTTTTGGTATTTAAACAAGCTACACACAACACCTTGATTTATTACAATGCAATTTATTTCTTTGAAGTGGCATTTAAACAAGCCCACTTATAAAGATTTTGATTTTCTTTTGATGGGGTTTCATTTCATCTCTTTTTTATTTTCCATTTTTCATTTTCATTTTTTTTTTATTCTTTATTTTTTCATACCCTCTTTTATAAATAAAAAACTAACTTATCAAAAGTAAAGTTTGTTACAACACCTCCCATAGCACAATGCAATGAGTTACCAATGCACCCATAGGTTGTTTCTTAACAATCAATGTTGGCGGCTTTATATTAATGTTTATTTCACATGATATGGAGGGGTTGGGTAGACTTAACTGCCCCCTATGTGAACGCTCTGTTAACTGTTTGTTGTGACCGCAAACGGTCACCACCACTGCCTAAATTGCTGGACCAAGCTCCCCATGTGAACACCAAAACTGCAACGTTAAATGTTTGTTGTCACCGCTGACGGTCACCGCCACCAATTTCACATGTGCATATGCTAATATAAGTTTCTAACGTTTACGGTGATTGTCGGAGAGAGGGGGCCAATGCCAAGGGCTAGCCCCTGGGTGCATAGTCCCCATATGCCCCAGCTTGTGGTTTTAAGGCCTCAATGGAAAAATTAACGTCCTACAAAACTGCCCGAAATTCAAGGAATTTTTTGCTTCGTTAGTAGAAAATGGGGCAAATTTGTAGGATGATGCCGAATTTATGCAATTGGTAGAGTGAATAGTGGAGAAACTAGGAGAGGTCAAAACTTCTCCAGTTTTTGACCAAATTGGGTGTAAAAAGAGGCTAGAAATCCATTTTTAGACATACTGGACTAGTTGGAGCAGGTTTCAGGATCAAAGGAGCACTTCCAGATAGGATTTTTGAAAATTGAAGCCTATAGGTGCTATGGTCAACCAGAGTGTTAATTCCATTTATGGAGGAGTTTGAATATGGAGATGAGCTTGTGAGGGTTTTCTAGTCTCCATGTGTTTTCTACAACATCCATTACATTAGTGTTGTAGATTTTATTCCTCTTTTCTCTATATGTGTTTTGGAGAAGAGACTTGTTTATGTACTTCAAGTGAATTGTGGTAATGTTTATGCTGAAGTTGGAGTATGGGGTCTTGTGTTAATATTCGTATGTTTGCTGAAGGTTACATGTTTCAATGTAGGTTAACATGTGTATGGAGTGAGAACTCTTGCAGAAGTTGTTTCTTTGAAGGGGAAACTAACCATTCCATTTCAACAATTTATGTACTCTTCTTTTTCTAGACATTGAGCATAATGAGAAGGGGTCATGCCATTTGAGGTGATCCAAGGAGATGTACCCAAGAGGAGTGAACTCCTTTAACAATGGTTGGTGTATTATTGATTGATGCATGCTTCCATTTAGTGTTTTAATTTCATGTTTAAAGTTTTTCATGAAATTAACTTAAGAAAACACACATAAAAACTCATGTTTTTACTTGCTATTTTGGAGTACAAACCTCAAGCACATTTTTGTATTCAGATGAGAATCTTAGCATAGAAATATAATATTCCAAATTCAAATCAAGTTAGTATCAGAGCAATGGTTTTATTTGTTCAAAGAGGAATTGACTGTTGTTTGTAAGCGAATTTGTTTTGAAGCTCAAGTGAGGAGAATATTTTGGAAAGGAGAGCAAAATTGTTACAATCTCTACCATCATTTCTACCTCAAGTTGTAGAAGAAGCTTCAAGAAAATCATGTCCCAAGGAGGACATCCTGCAAGAATGTCAGAGGTTGTGAAGGATTTTAGAAAGACTTTCTTAGACATGGCAGAGATGGCAAAAATCCTATATGAAGAGAGGAATACCAAATTTCAAGGTGAAATATCTATACCTCCAAGAGGAGAATGGTCTCCAAGGGAAGAAGGTAACAAGAATGGTGACAAACCACCATCCTCTCCACAATCTTCATGTTTTTCTACAACTCTTATGCAAAATGCTAGTGTAGAAAGTCCCTCAAAGAAGGAATATGGAAAAGTTTGTACCTTTTGTCCACATTGTTGGACACCTGATCCTCTATGGGTTGGTGCAGAATGTGAACAACCACGAGAGTCCAAGAGACCTTGGGATGTGGAACCCAATGGTCACACAAATGTACTATAAATGTATATCATGTGTTAATAATAGATACACTCTCATGCTTATCTTTCATATTTTGTTGCTGCCATGTATGTATTTAATATGGTATCAGAACCACAAGCGTATTCCTACCCTGCATAATTATTGTGAGCTAATTTTACATATCTACCATTTTCCAGCTGGTCAGAATTATCCTTCTATAGTTCAGCCACACTGAACAACTTTTAGCGTTTCTTTGTATTCTGAAATATGCGCGTCATTCCACTCAACATTATTTGCCTTTGTTGAGTGCTTTGGTTTATGGTAACACTCGTTCTCTATCTGTGATCGTAATATTTATTATTCTTACCTGAGTGTTTAGCTCTTAGATGTTCATAATTACTTTAGTTGGCTAGAGCCGTTCTGTACCTGAAACACTACCCTTCCTCTGTTGTGAGCATACTTGTTCCTGCAAATGTAGAGAGAAACATTGTCACTTTATGTGAGAATTTTCTACTTTGATGATTACTTAGTGTTCTTGGATATCCTCAGTCTAGAACAATAACTCCTTCTCTAAGTTTGACTAAGAGAGAAATTTGGAATTTCTAAAATCCTTGATTATATTTCACTATTGTAGAAGTATACCCCATGCCTCCAACTCCAATCTCTGAGCCATGTTAGTCCCATGTATGCGTTTATAAACTATTTCAATCATGTAGGGATTGATCTTGACTACGATGACTCTGTGGGAGGCCTGCAGAAGCTCTAGGGTTAGATTTCCAGTACTCGGGCCAAGTTCATGGACGATATCCCTTTCTCTCATGCCCTCTTTCCCAACGAGAGAACACTAAGATTTGTGAGGTGCTTCCCATGACTCTTGTGAAGTCTCGACATTTGTTCCTTGTCTTCCAACTCTATTTTTAGCATTCTTGTGCATGAATGGAAAGTAGCAACAAGTTGTCCAACCCATTTATATTTCCATTCCAAGGAAAAAAAAAAACTCCATGTCTTCGCCATGATTCTAACCAGATGGGTTACCACCAACTAAAGGGAGTGAACTTTTAGAAGACAGCTGAGAAGCTCCAAGATTGAAGAAGAGGTCATCACTGGGAAGTGAACCAGACCTAGATATAAAACTAGTAATTGGAGGTGTTTCCCAAGATTGTGCTTTTGGCGAAAACGAATTTGACACATGCTGGCCCATGTATAATCCAGAAGCAGCTGGTTGATATGGACTTGGTGCCACAGATGGCGTCCATTGGGTATTAAAAGCCCCATGACCTGAAACAGGTGCAACCAAAGGAGCTATGTTAGAAATCAGCAAAGCAGCTTACAATCATCCTTTTCACAGAAAGTTACACCTTGACCTGCCAACTACGCATTGCCTACACATTTATGTCTGATTCGTAATTCGACTCCCCGTGGTTCATAATTCCTGCACTGTTGTCACTCATTCTCCATACTTCACATTACATAATCCCATTGATTTAAAACAAAATCTTAGAATTCCTGTTTTGACTTGGGCATTTTATCTTCCCAAGGAAACCTAATGCTCCTACACACTTGAGCTTTGTCAATTCGCTGACATTAATGATTGCCACCGCTCTGCTCCATTGAACCATTTGCAGCCTATCCCAACAAATTTCTATGGTCGAATCTAGCCTACGAAATGATCCATAAACAACAAGGGAACACTCATATCGCGGTTACTTGTAATAGTTGAGAAAATTTGGCATTGGCAGGAGGAGTAAAACCTGCTTCCCTTGCATGGGACTTGCAACATGATTTTGGCACAATGGAAATTTACAAACAATTAAGCATTCCAGTGATAGTTGTGTGGGAAATGAAAATTAAATAATCAGTCATTCCTGAATAGAAGGTTGTGGTCTTTCCTATTCCCTATTGCACTTGCTGAATAACAACAGGACCTTGGTAGAAAGGAACAATTCCTCTCTGCTAGATAACAGAAGGCTTCTCTAAACCATATGCGTAAATTCCTCTTAAGAGGTTTTCCTAAAGCCCCATGGAGTCGAACGTTTCATTAACTTCCTCCCAGGTAAAATAAAGTTCTTCTCCTCCAAGGACACTCTACATGTTCTTGTCATAGTTCTTGGCATCGAAGTTGTTTCTGACCTACTCCACAGCTGCCATTTTCCAGTTTTACTTTGTATTTTTGCTCTAAAAAAACCCTTGATTTGAAAAAAATGCCGAATGGAATATTTCTGTACTTAAAATAGCCGAAGAGAATGGAATATGTTAGATCACCTGGGCATTTTATCAACGTTTCAATCCCTCTATCTATGGTGAAGTCTACTTTCTGAAGCATCATTGCTCAACCATTTATATCATTGAAATCTAGTCTCCGTGTAGCTCCATTTTTTTGAAGGTTGAATGGTATGGTGATGGTATTGAAGAATAATATAGTGTTATATGCTTTGTAATACATGTTGGAAACCATGCAATGTAAATCTGATATGCGCTAAGGACTGTGTTCTTCTTATGTATGTTGGGAAGTGCTCAACATATGCTACAAAACCAGTGAACCTTTAGTGACCTGTGCGTTGTCGCCTGTGAGCTGCATTGATTCTTGTGCTTCTTTGAAAGAGAATAAACTTGCATATGATGCTTTGTTTCATTATATTTTCTGATTTGGAGTTTGTTAATTTGTTTTACGTTAATGACTATGCCTAACCTTAGGTTACGCTTTAGCTATTATATGCATTGAGGTCATATTAAGAACCAATCATTTTTGCTCATGGTTGGTGTGTATGTTGATTGCGCTAGATAAGGGTCCTGGTATGGCATATGCTTTAGCATTGGATGATTTATTACGTAGAAATTTGTTCACAATGTTGTTAAATTATTGAGTTTGTAGCGGTGGAGCACCTTTTTATTTGATTTTGGGATTGCATTCATTGTTGGAAAATGGCCGATGGATTGTTGGAATTATTAAACAATTTAAAACATTCTACTGTCAATAGTACAATCATGATTGATAAATAAATTCTTAGAGACATTCAAACTTGTCTGCAAAATGCACATGAAAAGATAGAGTTTCTGCAACTTGAATCACAACTACAGGAGGAACAACTACAACTATGGAGTCATCATTCTGAACATGTTTCTGTTGAGAACATTGAAATAGACTCCCATAAGTAGCAAGTTGATTCAGATCCAGTGCCCAAGGAAGTAGCAAAGTCACATGCAGATGCAGAAGTTTAGTCTGCACTTCCCAATCCCATCATCATACCTTGGGAAGAGCTTGTCCATAACAAGCACAAAATAGGTCTTGGATATGATAAGGAGGTTTTCTTTCATATTCTAGATTACTCAAAGCTCATTCAGTTTTAGAGTGTTCATTTGTTCCAGATTCTACTCCTCTTCCACATCAGCCACAACAAGTTGTTAAATGCCAACACTGTGACCGAGTTGGCCATATGAAAGATCATTGTTTTGATCTTCATCCATGTAATCATTGTCATAAAACGAGTCATTCTTCAAACAGATGCTTCAGAAACAAACCTCCTGTAAGAACAAAAATTCATCTTGGATGGATCGCTTCTTGGCAATGGGCATCAACAACCAAGAAGATATTTTAGTCATATGTCTGAACTTGTTCTAGAGTATTGAACAGTCTTGCAGTTGAGTTTTCTCCATCATATCACCTTGTATCTGACAAGGGGGGAAATGATGGTCATCAACAAGCTTCAAAGCCGCATCAAGCGAGTCTGAGCCACAACCTGCCATACCAAATTTAGAGTTGTAGCCAAAGACAAAGATGCCACTAATCATGCCTTCAGTTGGTGATGCATCTCTAAAGAATTGGGGACACTTCCTCTAGCAGAAGACTTCAGCTTCTTGCCAGTTTTGGAAGAGTTCTAGGAATTTCATTAAGCATTCTAGAGTTGTTGGTCATCCTTAAACCATCACAGGTTGAGACTTCCTTTTTAGGTTGAGGTTCTCCCTTTTATGCGAGGTGAGACCTACCTTTATTGGTTGAAGGTTTCCCTCTTCAAAACATCAGGAGCACTTCCTCTAGCAGAAGACCTGAGCTTCATGCTGAGTTACTCCACGAATACCAAGACTTTTTCTCGACGAAAATCATGGACTCAAAAGGGATCATTGGCGACTTAGGGATGATGAATATCACTATAAAACTAGACGTGAATCCAGCTAAGCAAAAACCTTACCACTTGAACCCAAAGTATAAAGAAAAGGTCTGCGACGAACTAGAAAAAATGCTCACAGCCAGAATTATCGAATCAATGGAAGAATCTGATTGGGTGAGTCCTATGGTAGTGCAGGAGAAAAAATAGAAAAGCAAAATAAGAATATGCGTGGACCTCTGGAAGCTTAACGATGCTTGTGTTCACGATACATTCTCGACACCATTCACAGATGAAGTATTGGAGAATGTTGGCAGTCAGGAAGCTTACTCATTTACGGATGGCTTCTCAGGGTACCATCAGATTAAGATCGCACCGGAAGATATGAGAAAAACAACCTTCGCAACAGAATGGGGCTACTTTCAATACACGATTATGCCCTTTGGACTGAAGAATGCGCCAACGATATTCTCATGCATAGTGGTGGCGGCGTTCAAAGAATATATCCACAAGTTCTTGGAGGTCTATCTAGACGATTGGACTATCTTTGGATTAGTTAAACACCATGTAATGAGCTTATGGTTGATGTTGGATACTTGCCCTAACACCAGATTGTGCTGAACCTTATAAAGTGCACCTTCCTCGTTCCCTTTGGCAACCTGCTAGGCCATGTGGTCTACAAACAAGGCCTGATGGTGGACCCTACGAAGATTGTTGTTATTCTAAATCTGAAAGCATCGCGTAGTGTCAAGCAGTTGTGCGCACTTTGGGGTACACTGGCTACTACAGGAAGTTTATCAAGAGTTATGTGCAAATAACTGCGCCAATGGAAAAGCTATTGAAAAAAGATGTGACACACTACTTGAATGATGATTGCATGAATATTTTGGATGTCCTAAAGGGGAACTGGCCTCCACGCCAATTTTGGTCTTCCCGAAATGGGACGTGGAATTTCATGTACATGTTGATGCATTGTGTGTCGCATTGGGAGCCGTACTCACATAGGAGGGCGCGAAGGGTGTTGATCACCTGATCATGTTTGCGAGTCAAAGATTTTCCAAAGTAGAAAAGAACAACTCTACCACTGAACGCAAGGGGTTGGCAATGGTGTACATTCTCCCGAAATACCGACACTATTTACTTGGAGAACATTTTAAGATGTATACCGACCATTCTATGTTGAAATACCTTGTGAACAAACCTGTGTTGGGGGGCCCATATGCAGATGGCTCTTACAGTTTCAAGAATATGATTTTGAGGTCATAGTCAAGCCAGGACGCTTAAACGCAGGACCAGATCACTTGTCACGAATTAAGACAAGCGAGGAACCAACAAATTTGGAGGAGGGACTACCTGATGCATAGTTCTTTGCCGTATGTGTCACGGGTGGACACTTCGAAGATATCATCCATTTTCTCACAATAGGGACTATGCCAAAGGAATACTCAATCCAATAAAAGAAGGAATTGGTGCTGCACACGACGGATTTTTCTGTCATCGCGGGGCACCTCTACAAGATGGGTAATGATGAGATATTGTGAAGATACGTACCTGAATTTGAATGAGGTCAGATCCTCGCGGAAGCACATGGGTGTGCTACAAGAGGACACTATGCAAGACGTGTGATCGCACAAAAGATTCTTCGCGCAGGGTTATGGTGGCCGACCCTGCACCAGGATTTGAAAGCGCATTGTAAGGCTTGTGATATATGTCAAAGGACGAGAAAACCATCACGAAGGGATGAGATGCCACTAAATCCCCAAATGACATTGTAGCCATTTGAGAAATGGGAAATTGACTTTGTTGGCCCAATCAAACCTCATGGAAAGACGAGTGCGCACTACATCAGCACCGTGACGGAGTACCTAACACGATGGGTGGAAGCACAACTAGTCAAGGACTGCATGGCTGCCACAACTACAAAGTTTTTGTTCGAAAAAGTGTTGACATGATTTGGCTGCCAGAAAATCTTAATGAGCGATCACGGAACACATTTCTTGAATGAAACCATCAGCATGCTCACAGAAGAGTTCCAGGTTTATCATTAGAAAAGTACACCAGACCACCCACAGGCTAATGGAATAGTAGAAGCATTCAATAAAGTACTAGAGACTGCGTTGACCAAAATATGTAACTTGCAGCAGAACAATTAGGACCTACGTGTACCTGTTTTGTTATGGGCGTACAAGACAACGTGCAAGAAATTGACAGGACAGACACCATTCTAGTTGGTCTATGGTACAAAAGCAGTCATGCCGATGGAATACATCATACCTAGTCTGCGAATAGCAACGCTCATAGGCATGACGGACCGTGAAGCTCTGGTAGAAAGGCTTGCACAATTAGAAGAACTTGAGGAAGAACGATTTCTAGCCAGATTTCACCAGCAGGTACAAAAGCAGCATGAGAAAGCCTGACATGACCGCCATATCAAGTTGCACACCTTCAAGGTAAATGATTTAGTGCTTCTATATGCCAGCAAGTTCAAAAATTTTCCCGGAAAATTGAAAATGCACTAGTTGGGACCATATGTCGTAAAAGAGGTCACAGATAGAGGCACGATCTAGCTAGTCAAATTTAATGGAGAACCCTTCCCAGGAAAAGTAAATGGTAGTCGCCTGAAGCCCTACATGGGTGGGCCAGCTATCTCACTAACCAACCAAAGCACAATCTTCACGACCTGAGGAGCCGGACAAGGGCGCTGGACTATAAACACAAGCACTAGAAGCTGGTACCAAAGAAAATAATCGATTCAGACGCAGATGATTCAGAAGCAAAAATGGAGCAAATCTAGTAGACAGCAGAACAATGTGTAGTGGACCTTTGCGCAACACAGGCACAGATGGAGGGGCTCCGTGCCATGGTTGTCGCACCAACAGAGTGACTCGGGACAAGTCACGATGATTGTGTTGGGGGCCTGTTGGGCATGGGATCCCCTCCAGCAAGTTTTGGGGCTCAAAGCCCAAGTGTTGGTCAAAGATGGTGTAGACTCTGTGAAGTGCAGGCGTGGAGCGCGAAGTGTACAATCGAGTCATAGGGCTGTTTGCCCTAAAATATTGTAATTTAATGTAAAGTTATGTCGACCTACCCATGGTCCGTGGACCATGGGATTGTATAAATAGAGAGAGGCTCTAAGTGTAAAGATATTTTTTGGTAGCGAAGAATAGATAGAATAGGGAAGGCATGGTTAGAGCCTAGAGTGGAATCTGAAGTGTACTAGGTCATAGTAGTAGGAAGAGGTTCTACAGCTGAGTGTGTAGGGGCCTAGTAGAGTCCGCATCTCAGTGTGTGGACCCCTGTAGCTGAGTGCGCAGGGCAGAGTCAAGTTTGTACTTGGGATTGAAAGATAATAAAGAGAAGTTTATTTTGTGCATCTATTTTGGAATCTTTATGTTGATGTTATTCATTACTTTCACTCTGTTTATTTACTGCACGTGCTTGATGAATACTCGTATGAATGCTTATATGTGAATTTAATCTAAGTAATCAGCTAACGGAGACTAATTAAGGAAGACTTGGGTAAATAACACGGGTCGCGCTGCAGCTAGAACTGTGCGAAGACAGTATCATAGGGCTCAGGGTACCCGCAGGTGCACGTAGCACAGAAAGTATGAAGGTTGGACCATGTATCAATCACCTCGTATCAGACATCCCCATCGTGCAGAACTCTGGTTCTAGCACCCTGCCATACTACTTTGGGTGAGACCTCAATCCACGCTCCATGACTGTTGTTGAAAGGGCCAATGGTGTTGGGATTTTCTTCACTAAATCACTTTTGAACCTGGGTCAGGCCCCACTAAGCCAACAGATATTCCAGAGGAGCATAAGATTGATCACTACATAGTGAATTTAAAAGATAAAATCCAACATGAGGTTTGCCTTTGGGAACCTGATTCTTTGGAGGAGGAATTCACGGTTCTTGTAACTTCCTATAATGGTTTAATGGTTTGATATGTTGCATCACAGATTAGCAAATTTGAAAGATTGAGGGTTGTTCCTAATTGTACAAGGATGGTGAAATACCTATCCACACTTGAAATCGACATCTACAGGTGGTTGGTCAACGCTAGTCAACCTAAGCTATCTCAACAGAAATTCCAAAAATATTATTTTTTAATCTTGAGATTTTTCAACCACTTTTGAAAACTTGTAAATCCCACTACTTGTCAAAGCATGAAATAATTCAATTTTTCCCAGCAAGAGTCACTATCCAAATACACTTCATTAACTTCTATACATTCCTAACCCACAAATAAATGCAATTATCTCACTTACAAGATTTTTGCATCTCTATCCATTGTCAGTTTCCTTTTACCTCTTTCACTCCCATTGTCAGTTTGCGAATAAAACCCTACTTCTATGAAAATCATTGATTCCATAGTCCTTGAGTTTAAATATTTTCCTAAAAACACCTTGAGGCTTGCATGCCTTAAGGGCAAGCTATCATGCCGATAAACAAGGGAATACATCAATGTCCCTTGTTCATCGGATCTTCTAAGTATTCGACATCAATAAATTCATTCATACTTAGAAAGATGTGTTCAGGGCATCTTGACTCTCATCCACATCAAAGATGGGAGATCTCATGTTGACTAGTGGCATCCATCAATGACCACTAAGTTAACAATTTCTTTTTATGTTCGACACCGAAACATTTATTCAGATGAAAAGAATTGTGCAAAAGAGCATTGAAGACTAGAATACCAATCATTTTGTAGCAAAGGAAGCAGATTTACTCTCATTACTTTTTAGTTTTTGATGTAAATGACTTGAGGACAAGTCAATAAATAAGGTTGGGGGGAGGTGTAAATTCTAAATTTTGTATACCTTCCAAGCCTTATACATTTTCAGCCACATTTAGCAGAAAATTCTGAACATTCAGCAAAAGGTCCAGCAACATATTTAGCAGCCAATGTAGCAACAATAAAAGTTTCACGTTTTCGACTTCATCCACCATTTTCACAGCCAAGTAAAGAATACTATGATCAGAATTTTGTAGCCACACATGCACAATTCTCATCCATTTTTGAAAGGGTAAGTTGAAGTATGATATTTTCTAACTTTTAACCATTTAATTCCTTGAAAGCTAGAATGATAATTTTTGGAAAAAAAACTTCCTTTCCTCATTTCATAAAATTGCTAAAACCATCAATTTGGGGAAGGGATACATTTACATTCATACTTTTTCACCTTCATATCTTTCCATATTCATATATCACATTCTAAAACCTACATACTTTCAAAATATATTTACTATTACATCATCACGAGCATAAAAATGGCTTTGTAAAATGTATCTAAAAGTTAATTGGAAGCCAACACAATCATGGTTGTTACACAAGAACCAACCATGATGCATTCCAACAAAAATACTTTGCAATAAAAATCACACTGTCATAATGCAAAGATCATACATTGAATTTGAATGCAACAAAAAAAATACGGTTGAAACAAAAGAACCAACCAAGTTGCAATTCAACAAACACACTTTGCAAAAGTTAAGTAAAAGATATCATGTAAAGTGATGCAGGAGCATTGGAACTGGCCAACAGTGTGGAAAATTGTCCACATGTTGTGGCTGACAAGGAGGAATTCATTTCTGTGTATTAAAATTCAGTTTGCTAAAGAAGTCGACTTCACAAATAATTAGTTATTACTATAATAGGTGTGTCTATCTTATTGATAAGATTGTTATAACATGTGTAAGTGAGCACAAATAGATAGGAGTTTATTGTTAGAATTTTTATAATTAGAAGATTATGTATCGAGTAGTTAGGGAGCAAGGATAAGACAGTGGTAATAAAAAACGAAGAGATTTTCTTCGTGAGGGGTTTTTTTTTTGAGTGTAATCTTCGAGAGCGCGAGCTCAGAAGATTGTGAATCATATGTGTGTTGTAATACAGATCGTTTTATGAAATTTGAATGCAGAATTTCTGTACATTAATAAGTTTTTATGGTGCGCAGCAATGTATGCGAATTTGGAAGAAAATTCATGTATTAAATTCTCTGTCTTGGAAGTGATTGTGTTTTATTTTGAAACACGTTTTCTGTTTCGGCATTCTATAATTAAGGAGATTTAACAAGACTTTTCCAGTTTGTATTGTTTCATGTTATTGATTGTAATCGAACACTGAAAGACTGTGATCGTAGATTCCAGAAATTTCGCATCGAAATTTAATAGGGAGTGGTAGTTGTGTCAATCAAAGACTCAGCGAATTGGAACCTACAACAGTTAGTGCATCTGAGCATTTAATGCCGAATTCTCGTGGCGATTCCAGTCAAAACTGCGTGGAATCCAATAAAACAAGATATATACATATCTGATTTATAATGGTGTGACCACCAATTATGAATAAATTCCTTGAATATTGGTCAATCGAGATGCTCACCTGTGTTAAGTGGTCGAATGCGAATAGATTGCATGGGATTTGGAGTTATCGGTAAATGTTCATTGTTATTGTCAATTGCTGCAATGTCACAGGTATGTGCTGATAATGTTATTTTTAAGTAGAGGCGTTTTCACTGTCATAAAAAAAGAGAACAGTAATGTATGGGCGCGTTCTCTCCGAAGTGAAGAAGAAAAATTTATAGGAAAAAGGCGCATTTGCAATTGTGTAATATCGCCTTGGATTGGCTAGTTTGTCAACAGATAGGGATAATTTGGAAGGCCAACATACTGCAATTTTTTTTACCTGTGATTGTTTTAAAAACTGTTGTTCCAATATCGATTTGTTAAAGATTATATAAAGTGGGTATTACATTGCGCAGAGTTGTTCCTGCGTCATTTTTGGTATTAGAGCCAGTCACAGGTGTTGCAACAAAGATGCCGCCAAGGCAAGGAATTGGAAGAGGAAGACCAGAACCAAATGCAGTCCTGATAGAAGAAGTGCGGAGACTGCGTGAACGAATGGAGACAATGGAAACAACCCAGAGAAGAGCACCTGATGAGAGAACTGAGAGTTCTTCAGAAGAATCTGATGAAGAGGTGGAAGCAGGAGAAGAAAACGAAACTGCCAAAGTCCTCAAGATGCTGGCAAAAGTTGGAAGCAAACCCAAGATAGAAATTCCTATGTATGAGGGGAGTTTGAATGCAGAGGAGCTCATGGATTGGATCAGATCCATAGATCAATATTTCGATTATGAAGAGGTTGAGGAGAATAAGAGGGTGAAGTTTGCAGTCACTAGAATAAAGGGCCATGCAGCCATCTGGTGGGACGAGTTACAGACATCAAGAACGAGAAAGGGGAAATCTAAGATCAAGCAGTGGGATAAAATGGTAAGCAAACTAAAAGCCAAGTTTTTTCCTAAAGACTATCATTTGAATCTTTTTAAGCAGATGCAAAATCTGAAGCAAAAAGGAATGTTTGTTAAAGAATATACTGAAGAATTTTACAGGTTAAGCATCAGAATAGGGCATGTAGAAGATGATTTGGAGAAAGTAGCCAGATATGTTAATGGGCTAAGGTATGAGATCCAAGATGAGATTAGCTTGTTAAGTTTGAAAACTGTTGAGGATGCCTATCAAGCAAGTTTGAAAGCAGAGGAGAAAATATTGCGGAAACAGAGTCAAAGAAACAGAGGAAAGAGCCCAGCAAGAGGTAGAGGATCAGCCAGATCCAGAGGAACACAACATTAGTTTGAAGCAGGAAGTCCAAGCAGCAGATCACCATAGATGGGTGAATCTAGTAGAGGGAGATTCGCGCCTAGGGGAAGAGGGTGAGGAAGAGATGTTAGGTGTTATACCTGTGGAGAATGGGGATATATGTCGCGGGACTGTCCTCATAACCAATCAGAAAGCCAGAGGGGTGCAAATGTGGCTGAGGCAAAGCCAGAACCACCTCAACTTGTAGAGAAGGAAGAACCACCGGAAGAAGGTGAATCATTACTGCTCAGAAGAACTTTGATGAGATCAGGAAAGGAGATTGGAGAACCTGCGCAAAGGAAGAACTTGTTCAGGACTACATGCAAATCAAAGGGTAAGTGCTGTAAGGTTATAATTGATAGAAGGAGTACTGACAATCTTGTGTCTACAGAGATGGTGGAAAAGCTTGGGTTAACAAAGAAAGCACATCCTGCACCTTACAAAATGTCTTGGCTTCAAAAGGGTCATCAAGTCATTGTGACAGAACAGTGTAATATGGAAATGCAGATTACCACATACAGAGATGTGATTTTATGTGACATAATTCCCATGGATTGATCCAGGTGGATGTTGGTGGCCACCCACCTATCCCATTTGGACCCCCACAATTGTCTCTTTTAGCAATTTCAGTTTCCTTAATTGTAGCACAACTTACTATTTTTAGCAGTTGTTCGGGTCCTGAACTTCCGGAGTCGTTTTGAGGCCCTAAACGACATTTTTTGGGGAATCCAGGGGCAACATGGGTCCATGCAATGGACCGATGTGGACCGATGTTGCCCGTTCCAACAATGGTAGTTCTCGGATAGATCTTTCTAATGAGCTATCATACGCGTCAAGCGGAGATCGTATGCCAAAGTTACGACCCCGGGAAATTGATGTACCAATTTACCCAAAACGGGGCCCAAAATTTGGCGTTTCATCTTCTAACGGTTGGGTTTTGGAATGTGAAGGGTTTTCCATTGTTTCTCAATAATAAATAGGCCTTCGAGCCTCATTGTAACACAAGTTCGGAACAGTTCAGAGACATGTAGCCGCACATCTCTTCTCAGAGATAAGCTACCATCATCCTAGCTGGGTTATTTCCAATTCTGGTTGTAAGCATATTTCGGTATTTTCCATTAATGAAATGAAGTGTTATTTCCGCTGCATCTCTTTATTTATGGTTATCGCATCTCTGTATTTATGGTTATCTCTGTAATCTATTGCGTTCCTATTTAAATCCGGATCAGTGGTATCAGAGTGGTCTGCTTTTTCTCGGTTTTTCTTTGCATGTCCCCGACGAGGTCAGGATATAAGGAGTTAGGGCTTGAACTGGTCGAACCTTTGCAAGACCAGCCTCAAAAATCCCGACGGCCTCCAATGGCGGATGAGAAGAAAGACGAGGGAGCAGGAGATCCTATCACAATCTTGCTCGAAGAA